>CP125974.1:19874161-20047117 GCA_030063025.1 Avena longiglumis
TATATGAATCTTATTCTCCGGACCATTCCGGAACCTCACATGATGTCCCGGATCCCATCCGAGACTAGGAAAAAAACCCATAAACCAATTATCCAATCTATCGTAGCGTCGAGACACGTTAAGTGTATGACCCTTCAGGTTCGAGAATATGCAGACATGATCTTCTATCAATAATCAACAGCGGGGTCTGGAAACCCATATTGACGCCCACACATTCATCGATGATCATATCGGATGAACCACGATGCCAGGATTCAATCAATCCCATATTTATATTCCCTTCGTCTCGCGAAACATTCGTCGGAACGTGGGTGATGTAGTCGTACTCGCTTCTCCTCCTCGCGATCCGCTCCGATCTAACACCTCAAGTGGCGATGCCTCCGAGAGATGCACACGTGCGGCACCTCGGCATCTCCTCCTTCCTTGGTCCAGTAAGCATGGTGGAGATATGGATTGGATCTACAACGCGACGGCGCGGTGCAAGTGGTGGAGAGTTTCTGCAGCAGGGCTTTGCCTACGTGCAGTCGGGAGGGAGAGAGAGAGGAGGGAAGCAGGGCGGCTAGGTCTTGAGGAGGAGGTGTGTGGGGGTGGTGCGCCCCCATACCTATTTATATAGAGGGGTGGGCGCCAACCCTAGCCCCTCCCACAAGCCTAGGCCGGCGGCCAAGGAGGGAAGAGTGGGGGGCAAGTTCCCCCCTCCTTCTAGAAGGTTTCCTAGGGTTAGCCCTAGGTCTGGACGGCTGGGCCCTATGGGGCCTTGTGCCCCCCGCCCAATGCGGCCAGGGCACTCCCTCATAGGCCCATGCCCCCTCCCGACAGGTGGGGCCACGTTGGTCCCCCTCCGGAAGGTTCTAGAAGCTTCACAATACCGACAATTAAAACAATTCCGAACTCCAAAAACTGCATTGCCTTATATGAATCTTATTCTCCGGACCATTCCGGAACCTGACGTGATGTCCCGGATCCCATCCGAGACTCCGAAAAAAAACTCATAAACCAATTATCCAATCTATCATAGCGTCGAAACACGTTAAGTGTATGACCCTTCGGGTTCGAGAATATGCAGACATGATCTTCTATCAATAATCAACAGCGGGGTCTGGAAACCCATATTGACTCCCACACATTCATCGATGATCATATCGGATGAACCACGATGCCAGGATTCAATCAATCCCATATTTATATTCCCTTCGTCTCGCGATATTTTACTTGCCCGAGATTTGATCGTTGGTACCGTCATACCTAGTTCAATCTCGTTCACAACAAGTACTTTACTCGTTCCGTAATCCGATATCACTTTGTGATTAACTACTTAACTACATGCTTGCAGGCGGTGTTGATATCGATTACCGAGTGGGCCCGAAGTATATCTCTCCGACTTGGGAGGGAAAGATCCCATCTCGATACATACAACCCAATAGGTACTTTCCGATCACCTGAGAGACACCTTTATGATCACCCTCTCATAGGATGACGTTTGATGACCTCAAAGCTTTCTTCTGATACCAGGGAGTTGTATTATCTCATGGTCTAAGGAATACAATATTTGACATAAGAAAAGCGTCGCAAAGATGAACACGATGACACGATCTAATTAATTCGCTTAGTTTGGGTCTGTCCATCATATCATTCTCCCAATGATATGATCTCATTATTAATTGACAACTCATGTCTATGGTTAGGAAACCTTAACCATCATTAATCAATGATCTAGTCCATAGAGGCATACTAGGGACACGGTGTTGTTCACAAACCACACAAGTATTAAAGTTTCCGCTTAATACAATTCTAGCATGGAATATAAACTTTATCATGAACAAGAATTATAATAATAACATCTTTATTATTGCCTCTAGGGCATAATTCCAACAGGTTCTACTGACTCCCAGCATATAATTTGTAAGGATATAACTTTCATGGACTAGTCATAATAGTCAGGATTATTAAGTGCACAGAATAAAGTGTGCCATAAAGTTCGTGAGAGCTTCACTAACTAACTTTCTCAACACGGATAAACATTTTATTTTGGAAGAAAACACAACATATAGAATATGCATTGAAATAGCAAATGATGCTAATAGGTAGGTATGGTGGACACAGCTGGCAATATTGGTTTTGGGGAGTTGGAAGCATAGGTAGAGCACATACTCAGTGCAAGTGAAGGCTAGCAGTAGAAAGGGAGCGTCAAACGAGAGAGCAATAGTTGTCATAATCATGCTTGCAACAAAACAAGACTAATTATGGCATGAAAGTGATACAAGAACTCTGATGCAAAATAAATCATCGAGGCTTATTGACTATTGATTAGTCATGTGCATGCGTGAGCATGTGCCAAGTCGATTCACATGAACATAGAGGAGGATACCACAATATCATACCAAAGTATGAATAAAACAATGCAAGCAAACATTCATATGACATGCTACAAACTATTAGCAAGCTAGATCTAATCATAGACAACCAAGAACTACTAAGCATCCATAATGACATACACCTTACACAAACAGGCTAAACATGCTCACAATGATGAGTATATATACAAAAATGAAACAAATAGAGTTTGTTACCAGCCTCTTACCACTCCTTGAGTTGTCTTAATCTTCATTATTGCTCTTCACTTGTGTGACTTGAATCATAACATGAAACCAAAATCCACTGAGATTGGCTGAACCCTCCAAAGAACTCACAAAACCAAAGAAGAACAACAAATATTTTTGGTGTTTTCGATTTTTTAGAAACAAGCAAACAAAGCAAAATATTTTTAGATTTTTGTTTTAAGGTAAACCAAAGCAAAAAGCAAAGAAACAAACCAAGAGAAACAACAAAAATATTTTTGGTATTTTTGTGTTTTTGAGAAAGAAGCAACAAGAACCAAAAACAAAGCAAAAACAGTGGATATAGAAAGAACCGACCGAACATGATATATATATGAGTGTGATGTCGGTATACCTCCCCCCAAGCTTAGGCTTTTGGCCTATGTGGGGCTTAATAGCGCAGGTAGTAACCCCAAGATGGTGGGTCATCATAGGAATGATCATAGTCAGGCGCATGCGATGAAGAAGATGACGCGCCCCAATCAAATCAGGGTTGCTGGTATGAAGACTCTCTCAAGTTGGAGGGCTAAACCGAATTGTCTTCGGCATCCTATTCAACATTATCCTCTTGATGGGAGAGATCCTTCACATATGTGTCAACCTCCTCCTCCGTAAGCGACCATCCTTTCCTGTTATCAAAATTAAACAAAGCATGTGCAGGCAAATAAACTATTTTCTCAATCCTACATTTTCTCCGTCCTTGCTGGGCAAAAGACAATTCATACGGTAGACTTCTTATGTTATCCCCTAAAGAAACAAAACCATGCCGAATCATGGATTCAATATCAAGCCTCTCAATGGGAAACCGATAATCTGAAAAGTGAGGCTCTAAACCATGGAAAGCTAGAAACCTAGAAGCAATGAGACCTCCACAAATTCCACCCTTCTCACGGTTAGTGGTGAGACGGTGAGCTATCAGAGCACCTAGGCTATAAGATCTATTCCTATTCAGAGCAGCTGCAATAAAAGATAGATCAAAGGAAGATAAATTTCTAGCAAGAACACACATGGTAATGAAATAGGCAAAGTATCTAATATCTGGGAGCTGAATGTTTCAAATTTTACCACTTTCCTTTGAGAATTCGAAACCTTGGCAAATCTCAGCATACAAATCAATAAGTGTAGGGGTCCCAATCTTAGATAAGATAGAGCCTCCTGTGTTTACAATGCTAGTCCCTGGATCAATAGCTAGCATCCACAGTTAAGATGTAATATCAAGAAACAAAGGTCATAATATAACTTTATAACCAGGAATAACATAATTTTATTACATCTTTCATAGCTCATATGGCTATTACATTTCATTGCAGCGGAATAACTATAAGCATGGGGTCCTTCATCTTCAAAGTGCCACAAGCAGATGTTGGTTGTAGACTTTGTAATCCTAATCAATCAATCATCACTAAAAACAATCAAACCTGCAACATACAAGTTGCAGCCACAAAGGGTCAATAAATTTGAATTGTATTGGCAAGTGATACTATGGTAGTATAGTGGAATCTATCATCTATATGCATTTGGCTAAGTGGAGTTGAGGCTTGCATTGATCAAAATAGATTTTTCTTATCATTTTGAAAATACTAAGTTTTTGCTTGACAAAATCGTTTTTCTCAATCAAAGATTGAAGATCCTTTCCAAGGCATCTACCAATCAAAGATTTAAGAATTCAAACAACCCTTGTTCAAACCACAAGATTTTAATTTAGAAATTGGAATGATGAGATTCTTGATTGCTTCCATGTCTTGATGCTCAAATTGTCCTTTACCAGGGACATGGCTAAGTACTTAGATTTTACACTCTGCAGAGGTGGTGCACTTTCCCCACAAGACTTGGTTTCCCAAGACAAGATCTTTCAGAAGCTTTCCCTTAGACCAAAATGGACGCGCTCCAACCTATCAAACACTACCACCCACTGTCCATATGGCTAAGTTCTTGCAACCTATATGATCATGGCAGAGCCCATATTACCAAGTGGTTGCACTTGAAGCTTCTCAACATTTGACATCTCAAATCTCTTTGTGCCTGGGTGGCCATCCACAAGTGAGATACACAACCCAAGTCCATGGCCTTGTGTAACCACTCAACATATCCCATTCCTTCCATTCCACCCAGGAGGTTCATTAACTTAGTTGTTTTATTAAACAAAACCTAAGTCCTCAGACTTAGAATATTTTTCCATAGTGTGAATATATTTTCCACCCATGTTTTCTATTAGCTAGGCTAAGCTTGATAGTAGTAGGAATATTAACTTAGGAAAATCCTACTAAGGATTTATCTTCTAGGTTTTCCTATAGCAAGGTCTATACTTAGCAAAATCCACGCAAGTTTTACTTAGCAAAATCACTAATGCATAGTGAAAGTAATGGGACAAAAATATGAAGCATCACTTGCCTTTTGGAAGGGAATGGTGGTTCACTCCTTGATCTTGCTAGTCTCACACTTTCTAACTTCACTACAAGTCAATCAAGTAGACACAAAATCAACTAGCATTCCAAACCAATAAATCAAACAATTTAACACACAAAACAATGGGATCTAAGTCATGCATGGGAGCATGTAAAGGATGGTTCTATTTGTAAGGATGGTCTCCATTAGGCTTCTAAACTTTGTAAGTTCCAATTTGGTCATTTACCAAAATGGCAAAGTCATTTGCAAATGGGTTTTACCCCTAAACCATTTTTTTTAAATCCATACATCATTTCATGTGGTGAAAAATGTTTTTATCAAGGCAAAACTCTTAAGTTGTTCACCAAATGAGTTGCTAATTTGCAAAACTTGGTGTTTTGGGTCATTGGGTTTGATCAAACCATTTTATTAAAGTTTTCTTTCCATAAACATTTTCATAACAAAAACCATTCTTTTTATTTGGCTAGAAAATGACTAAGTCAAGTAATCCAACCTAAATCTTACCAAAATCATTTTGAACACCATGGGTTGGTTCCTAGGGTCAGTAAGGTCACAACAGATCATTTTGCAAAGGTTTTAATCCAAAAATCATTTTTAAACAATTTTTCTAATCTAAACAAGTACACAAATGTTTCTGCAAATTCAAACAAGCTAACAGATACTATTTGTCAAACTAAGGCCATGGTTGGCTAGGGATTGCTCTCCTGAATCCATTGATATAAAATTTGTAATTTTTGGACGTGTAGATCTCAAGTTATAAGGGTTTGAAGTTTGCAAATAAATCAGATTCAAATCTGTTTCTAAACCTAATAAATGACACGCGGCGTGTTGCTATTCGCGGGTACCGCTTCGCGTGGATCGCAGCTGTGGGGCGTTGGATCTGATCGATCGCATGGTCTTGGACGCATACCCCTTCGACGATAAGTGAACTAATCGTGGGCGCTAGATCTAGATCGAACGGTCTTTGTGGCGAAGTTTGACCTAAAGTGGCGGGCGACGCGGGCGATCATCGGTCAGGTGAGGATGGTGCGGTGGTCTAGGAGGCGAGAGAGGAGAAAAGGCTCACCGGGTTCAGGAGGTCAGTGATGCTCGAGGAGGTGTTGGTCGGGCGAGGGCGCTCGATCTTGGTGATTGCTCGCCGGAGTGGAGGACGCGCGGTGCTTCGTGTGGTCGTCGTGGACGGCTGTGGATCACCCCAAAGCAAAACAATGATGCGGTTAGATGCAGAAAGATGTGGCGAGTGCGGGAGTGTGAACGAGGAGGCGCGGGGTGGTCAGAAACTACCTGGGTGCTTGCCGGAGTGGAGCGGATGGCGGCGCTGTTCAGAACTTGACAAGGCCGACGCTCTGGAGCGCTCGGGGGCGAGTTGGCGCTACGGTGATGATCGCCAGGAGGTGGGGATCACGGGAGCATGGTCGGGGAGGCAAGGGGTGGCGAGAGGCTGCCGGAATCGGCGTCGGAGCGTCGTCGGAGACAGGGGCAGTCGAGGAGAAATTGTGGCTTCCTGGAGGCGTGCTTGGGGGAGGAAACAGAGAAACGGAGAGGAGGATGGCGTTTAAAGGTGCATGATCATCGCGAGTAAAGCTGGTCGCGTATATGTAATCAAGCCGAAATCAAGTCTGCAACGGCGATGAGAGAGGAGGAACAGGTCATGGGGTGGGGAAGAAGGGGTCGGGCGGTGGGGTCCTCCGTCGGTGAGAAAGGGAGAAGGAGAGGGTCCACATGTCATCGTCGCTGGGTCGAGATAGTTGGTTCAATCGTTTTCAAGGGGAGAACTGGGCTAAGTGGGCTGTTGGGTTGGCTCAGTTGGGTCTGTCCTTTTCCATATTTTTTTTCTGCCTATTTGTTTTATTCTTTTCTATTTCTATTTTCTGATTTGGTATTCAAACAAATGATTCAATCAACAATGCAAACCATTCAAACAATTCAAACTTGTAATGAGTTTTTGGTTCTGTTTAGTAGCATAAACCAACTTCCAAAAGAAAATAATATTTTAAATCTTTTTAGGTTCCATTTATTAATAAAATGGACCATGGTTTATTAATAAAATAGGGTTTGGTTTATTTAATAAAATCTCCATTTTAAATCCAAATATTTTCAAAACCAAATCAGTAGGTTTTATTTGGAAATAAATAATACTTGGGAACTTGTTTAAAACAAAATAATCTTTTATTTTTAGGGTCCATTATTAATTAAATATAATAGACTTTCATTATTTAAATCAACTAGGATTTATTTTATTTAAAATATTTATTCTGAAATCTAAAATAAAGACAAAATACTTCAGTAGGTTTTATTTGAGAATATAAAATATTTGGAAAACTTATTTAAAATAATTTAATAAGTTTTGATGTTTTGTAAATAGTAAAACCTTTATTAATAAAACTTGGATATTAAATCCTTATTAATTTATTTAAATAACCCTTGCTATTTTTATTCAAAACAAAATGTTTTATATCCAAAGCTTGTCCAAAGTTTAATTTGGCTTTATAAAATAACCTTTATTTATAAATCCACCTTTTCCTTTAAAAACAAAATCCTTTTATTAAAAGATCAAAATAGTAATTCCAAAACATTTTATTTTACTTTATTTAAAATGTTTATCTTTTTAAATCCCTTTAGGATTTTATTTAATTCAAATGGGTTTGAAGTTCCAATTGAATTCAAAAAGTTTCTTCTGGCCTTGAAAATCAAACAAAGTTTTATTTTATTCATTTATTTTCACATTACAGGATTTGGAAAATCTTGGGATGTGACAATAAGTGACTTGGGCCTTTCCTTGATCTTCTCATAAGATCCCCACTGAGGTACTCTAATGGTACACGTAAATCGCAAGAGGCGTGTCTGTGATATATTATATATTTTGTAATGTACCATGGGATTAGAAGTAGACCAAGTGAATCGGAAGTCCTGCACAAGATCCATGGTTAGTTTAACATATTGGAATGGTTCACCTTCAACAAAGTGTTCCAACCCTGCATTTGTAACCATAGTTTGGAAATCTTGGAGAATCCCCGCAGTTCTCATAAATTCATGGCATGGATATATGGAAGGAAAAACTGCCTCCTCACGATGAACCTTCATTGGCTCATGCACCATCAAGTCATATTGGTTCAGTAGATAGGCACTCATCTTCCTTGCTGAAATTTTTAGACAACCATGAAACCAAGTGATTTCTAAGTTGATAAATGATGAGCAACTACTATAGGAACTTTCTAGAGGACTACACATGCATCAAAATAAATTTTCTAAGCATAGAACAAGCATGCAAGCTCAAACAACCCGACACATATAGTAGAAAAATACTCAAAATACAATCTACCAATCATAAATCTAATTGGACAAGTGGAGGAGGCACATACCAAGGATCAATCCCTCCAAAAATCAGCACTTGAGATGGGCTGAACAAGGAGATCGAAAATCGCGAGGAAGAACAGCAAGAACTCGAGCTTGAGCAAGTTTTCCGGTGTTTTTCGGGAGATAAAAAGAAGGTGGCTTTGAGGATGCAATCTGGAGGGGCCTAGGTGGGCCAGACCCCCCCCAGGCGCCACCTCCTGGTAGGCCGTTCCTACCATGGGTGTGGGGCCCTGGGTGGCCCCCTGGGTCACTTCAAGTGCCTCTCTTCCCCTTTTTTCGAGGAAAAGATTATTTTAAATTTTCTGGGATTTTTCGGGAAACTTTATTTTTGGCCAATTTTTAGGGTATGAAAATTGATTTTCTCGTAAAACAGTTTTTTTCAGAAGAAGCAAAAGAAAACCAAAAGCCAAACTACAGGAGCTCTATGAAACTCAAACAAGCAAACAACTAGCAAAACTAAAGCTAAAATAAAGACTAGGAAGGAGAAAAGTAAAAAGAAAGAAACAAGTAACCACAATGAAAACATTATTTTGTTCATTAAAATCCTTTTGTTAATAAGGTTGATCAAGTCTTGTTACCAAAACAATCTTAGATGAAGCAAAACTTTGTATTCCACCAAGTGATTATGTTACCTCAAGCTTGATAGCAATGTTCCCAATCATAATAGTTTCAAAAATTTCTTGTGGAATGGGACAATATATTTCTCCAACCTTGATGTTCTCAATATTTTCAATGGAGTTTAGGCAATAGCTTTTGGAAACCTTCTTGGGGAAATAGGCAGGTGCTCTTTGTCATTAATATTGAATGTTACTTTTCCTTGATTACAATTGATGATAGCACCAGTATTAAGAAAAGGTCTTCAAGAATAATAGACATATTATCATCTTCAGCATTTCAAGCACAACAAAATCAGTTAAAACCATGCAATTATGAGCTACTTGAACAAGAACATCCTCACATATACCAACAGAATGAGTTGACTTATCAGCCATTTGCAAAGATATATCAGTTGGTATCAACTTTTCTAGCTAGAGTCTCTTGTAGAGAGAAAAAGGCATAACACTAAATCCAGCTCCCAGATCACATAAAGCAGTTCTAACATAATTATTCTTAATGGAGCAAGGAATATTTAGTATACCTGGATCGCCAAGTTTCTTTGGAACCTTACCATTGAAGGAGTAATTAGCAAGCAAAGTAGAAATCTCCTCATTAGGAATCTTCCTTTTATTAGAGACAATATCCTTCATATATTTTGAATAAGGAGGCAACTTAATAGCATCAGTCAAAGGAATTTGCAAAAATAAAGGTTTCATCCACTCACAAAACTTGTTGTAGTGTTCTTCCTCTTTTGACTTGTGTTTCTTACCTAGAAAAGGCATAGGTTTTTGCACCCAAGATTCTCTCTCTTTACCATGTTTATTAGCAATAAAATCTTCCTTAGTGTACCTAGTGTTCTTAGTGTGCTTCTCAGGTTCTTCCTCAATTTCTCCCTCAGGAGCATCATTTTTATCATTACCACTCTCAGTTTCAGCATTAGAGACAGATATACTATTAGGATCTACAGCAGGTTCAAGTGGTTCCTCAACTATCTTATGTTTCTTTTTCTTTCTCTTATGAGGACTACCATTATCTACTTGTTGGGAATCCTGCTCAATTCTTTTAGGGTGTCCTTCGGGATATAAAGGATCTTGAGTAGCCATACCACTCCTAGTTCTAATTCCATAAGCATGTTTATCTCCTGAGGCATTAACTAGCATATCGCT
The DNA here is from genome assembly GCA_030063025.1 of Avena longiglumis. Classification (NCBI taxonomy): domain Eukaryota; kingdom Viridiplantae; phylum Streptophyta; class Magnoliopsida; order Poales; family Poaceae; genus Avena; species Avena longiglumis. The sequence continues at coordinate 19,884,285 of CP125974.1, forward strand.
TTGTACCTTAGCAAGTTGATCAAGTTGGGTTTGAACCATTTGAAAGTGTTTACAAAGAATTTCAATATCATTAGAAGTTCTTTCCACAATATCTTTCAACTCATTGATAGCTCTAGAGTTTTCCAATAAATGATTTTGAACCTTTTTATTAAAATTACCTTGTTTAACAATAAAAATGTCAAGTTCCTCTAAGCATTGATCAGGAGGCTTACTATAGGGAATATCACCTTCATCAAAGTGTTGGAGAGAGTGTACCTCAATAGTAGATGAGTGGGGAATTGACTTACATAATTCTTCTATAGGAGGTAGATTCTTCACATCTTCAGCTCTAATACCTTTCTCAATAAGACACTTCTTAGCTTCCTTCATCACTTCATCATTTAATGCAATAATTCCTCTCTTGTTTGGTGTTGGTGTTGGAATTGGTTCAGGAACATCTGGTTCAGGAGTAATAGGCTCAGGTGTATTCAGCTCAGTTGAAGTACAATCATCATAATTCTTGCTTATTTTAGCCATTAATCTTTAGCATCTGTAGGAGTTCTTTTCCTAAAAACACAATCTGCAAAGCTATCTAGGTATGTCCTAGAATCATCAATTAGTCCATTATAATAAATATCAAGCAACTCATTCTTAGGTAATGTACATCCAGGATAAGCATGAATTAGGGCACAGAACCTTGTCCATGACTCAGGCAATTCCTCTTCTTCTCCCTATTTAAAATCAAAAAGCCTCAGCAAAGCATGTCTAGCACTAGGAGGAAAATATTTCTAGAAGAAAGAAGCAATCAAACAATCAGGGCTATCAATGGAACCAGGAGGTAATCTATTAAACCAAGCCCTAGCTTCTCCTTTTAGTGAAAAAGGGAAGATCTTAGAAAAAAGTACTTGCGCATTTTAAAATCATCAGAGAATAAGTCACTCATAGTAGAAAGCTCATTCATATGAGCCACAACACTCTCATTTTCAGTCCCACAGAAAGGTTCTTTCTCAACAATATCTAAATAAGACAAATCAAGAGCAAAATCATAATCTTTATCTTTAATGTCTATGGGAGAAGTAGCAAACTTAGGATCAAAGGACAACTTAGGCATAATAGTATGTCTAGCAAGGAGACTCTTAATAGCACTAGTACCATGTGTGTTTCGGCACTCTTCAACAAAATCATCAGTGAGCTCAATGTAACCATCATTAATATCATAAATCTCACTAGACTTAGGTGAGATAATAGGTGTAATGGTGTCTTCACTAGGAGTTACGGTATTTCCTAGACTAGCCATAGTAGCATCTAGAAAATGACCTAATGAACCACTTGCATCTAGCACAGTAGAAGTAACATCATGAGTATGAAAAGCAGTTTCAGATTCAGTAGTAGTAGCAGTGTGTGTAGCATGAGCATGTGGTGGTGGTGGTGTGACAAGCTTACTTAAAACAGACAGTGAAGCAAGAGCAGCAGAGGTGTTTAGGACTGTACCTCTTATTGTAGTGGATGATATAATAGAGAACTTTTCATCACGAGACTTCCCCATGATGAAAGGAGTAGTAGTGAACAATAATAGATCCAAGTGAACTTACAAATAAAGCTATGCTCCCTGGCAACGGCGCCAGAAAATAGTCTTGATGACCCACAAGTGTCGGGGATCGCAACAGTCTTTGCGGGTAGTATTACCCAATTTATTGATTCAACACAAGGGGAGCCAAAGAGTACTTCCAAGCGTTAACAACTGAGTTGGCAATTCATCTGCACCTGGAAATAGTTCTTGCTCATAGAAGTTTATCAGTACCAACAGTTTGGTAGTAGCAACAACAAAGCAACAGAAGCAGTAACAGCAATAGTGAAACAAGAGCAATAGTAACAGTAATGGTAATAGTAGGATTCGAGTGCAATAGGCATAGGGATGGATGGACGGGTGTTGCATGGACGAGTCTAAACATGTAACTTCAAGATCTAGGGCATTGGAGATAAATAATAACAAGCATCCAAGTACTAAACAATCCTAGGCATGTGCTCCATATATAGTCATACATGCTCGCAATGAGAACTTGCACAACATCTTACATCCCGACCAGCAGTGGGCCTCTAGGAACTATCGCAATTAAGGTGCTCCTTTTAATAGAACACCGAAGCAAAGCATTAACACTCCATGAACACATGTGATCCTCACACCACAGCCATACCCTCCGGTTGTCCCAATTATTGTCACTTTGGGGCTTTTGGATCTGTACAATGATATGTGTACAAAACTTGCAGATAAGATCACAAACAATACTATCATAATGATTCAATAATAAGTTCAGATCTGAGATCATGGCACTCGGGCCTGATGGTGCTCGAGGAAGAGGTTGAAGTAGAGTCCCCAGCAATGGCGCCAGCAATACTTGATGCTAATTGGTGCCTCGTTGGTAACCCCAAGCGCAGGGTGTGAAGAGAAAGCAGCAAGTTTTCCCTCAGTTGAGACCAAGGTTATCGAACTAGAAGGAGGAAGGAACTGTAACATAGGTGTTGCAAACAACATGGAGACCTGCACAACACAAACTCAATACTTTGCCCCAACGAATCAGTGAGGTTTTCAAGCTCACCGGTTTGTTGTAACAAAGGATTAAACGTATGGTGTGGAAGGTAATGGTTTGTAGCAAGTAAACAAGTAACAGTGAAAGATGTATCAATGGTAAAGATTGGACCGGTGTCCATAGTTCACTAGAGGTTCTCTCCTTAGATAAACAACATGGCATGAAGGGTAAACAAATTACAGTGGGGCAATTGATAGGAATTGAGCAAGGCATAACAATGCAATTACTAGCCAGAAAGATCCTATGAGGTTGATTGGGCAATACAACAATATACATAGACCGTAATCCAACTGCATCTATGACTATAATTCCACCTTCGGGTTATCATTCAAACCCCCTCCAGTATTAAGTTGCAAGCAACAGACAACTGCTTTAAGCAAAGTGTGTAAGGTAAATAGTCCACATGTTCCATGAACAAGAGATCGTTGTTATCTAGTAGCAACATCACATCTACAACCGAAGAGATTATTGTCACTTCCCTTGGAAACTAGAGGCATGAACCCACTACCGAGCATAAATACTCCCTCTTGGAGTCACTAGCAACTACTTGGCCAAGATAACCACTAGAAACGGAGAGCATGCAAGATCACAAACAACATAGACATGATAGAATCATAAAGATAGAACCATTAATCAAACCAACATAAGAATCTCAATATCCATCCGATCCCCACAAACACAACATGCATGATTACAAATATATTAGATCTTGATCATGAACAGAGCTCACAAGATCTATACATGAAAGCACAAAGGAGGAGATACAACCATCTAGCTACTACATGGACCCGTAGTCCAAGGTGGGAATACTCACGAATCATACCGAAGAGAAGGCCTCTGGGATGATCTCCCCTCCGGCAGGGTGCCAAGAAGATCTTCAGATCCCCCCGATCTAGGGACGATGGTGGCGACGGCTACAGACGGTTTCGTGGAATATTGATCGGGTACTGAGAGTTTCTGCATCAGGGGCTTCTTATAGGCGAAGGGTCGAGACCGGGAGGCAGCCAGGGCCACCAAACCCTAGCCAGGCATGGGCCCACTTTTGGCCGTGCCTGGGGGGGGTGGTTGGCCCCTCTGGCTAGACTCCTCGGCTCCCCTATGGACTTCTTGTTCCCCAAGGAAAGTTATTGACTTTGTCCTTCGTCCCGTCCAATTCCGAGAATATTTCTTTACTAACTTTTCTGAAACCAAAAACAGCAAAAAACATGCATCTGTCACTGTTGCAACTTGTTAATAGGTTAGTACCAGAAAACATGTAAAAAGCACCTCAAAGTGTAGACAAGTAAAGCAAAGTAGATACTAAACAAGCATGGAGCATCAAAAATTAAAGATACGTTTCCAACGTATCAGCATCCCCAAGCTTAACTCCTACTCTTCCTCGAGTAGGTAAGTAATAAACAGAATAATTTTTGAGGTGAACATGCACCCTCATAATAAAGATCCAACCATTTGCAAGCATTAAAAGCTGGGATCAAAGAACTCTAAACATGTGCATGAAAGGATGGAGTTCTAACAATAATACATAGTAACTATGCATGCAACATGACAAGCTACAAACAAAGATCATGAATAACATGCATTTGAAAAACGTTTGTTTGTTTCACGTACAGAAAACATAGCATAGTGGCAATCACCTTGTCCCTCATAGAGTAGCAATATAGATGCATAGGACACCTTCAAAGTTCACAAGGGTGACTAGAAACAAATATCACAAGAACAAGTAAGATCATAATATGCATCAATTAATAAGCTTTGGAACACTGCATACAGAATGACAACTATGCTCTCTTAATGGTGCCTAAAGGTAGAAGGTGGAGACTCAAATAATGGTGGAAGAAAGACATTTTTATAAAGGAAGCAGGGATTACAAGTTTCAAAAGGAGCTTCCAAAAATTTTGGTACTTATTAGCTTTCAACCCTCATTGCCCCTATCATAAGCATCTTGAAGTGGTTAAGGTTAAAGTGGCAAAGCTGGAGTATATTCTTGACAAAGTATAAGTTGGAAATCTCAAGTCCCTTTAATATGAGGGATACAACTCATGGATACTCAACTTAGGGCCCATGCAAGTTCTTGTCACTGTAAGTATTTGCATATCATTGAGAACCGCCAACAGGGTACCCCTTGCACATGGTACAGGAGCTTTCCCATAACCAAAATGACAAGGCAAGCAGACAATGAGCATCTTAGCAATCTTCTTATGTACCATGGGAATATGGTGCTTTTTTCTCTCTTTCCTCTTTTCCCAATGTGTCTCTCTTTTTTTATAAGAAGAATGCTTCATAGGTGTCACTATGGTGATCCTGCAAGTTTCCACCATGATTAGGCATGGCTTAGGCTAGTGGCCCAGGCGTTTCTCTAACACAGAATACAAACTCCATGGACTTACAAGTTCCCACTTCATTTCACACCAGTAACATCCATAGACAAAAGAGCTTGATATCAACAGAGTAGAAAAGTACAAGTGCAATGTTGAAAACGTTCCCCGTGACAGCACGGTTCTGCTAATCCCAACTTATAAGTGCAAGCATATACAACAAATTTGCCTCAATGGTTCAAGTTTATTATGGGCAAAGAATAAACTGTGCCATCAAGTTCATGAGGGCTTTAATCACTAATTTTTCACATAACAAAATGGTTTTTAATTGGAAGATAGTTGAAAACAAGAATATACTTGGAATGGTGTAACACACCATGCATAGGAGTTTATAGTGGACACTTTGGAATAAATTAGTTTCTTGGGAGTTGGAAGCATGAGTAGAACTTACTCATACAAGTGGAAGCTAGCAAAAGACTGGGAGCAACCAACTAAGAAAGCAATAATGGCCATAATTATGCAATGCAACAAAGCAAACTAATCAAAGCAAATAGTGGTACTACAAGTCAAGGACTAAATGATCATAGAGGCTAATGGTGACTTGTCACAGTCATAACATGGTGTAAGCATGTGCCAAGTCGACCCAAGCAAGACATTAAAGGAGAATACCATAATACTATGCTTTTGCATGCTAAAACAACGCATAATTTCTTCAAGGCACACTAAGCAATCCCAATTGTTTGGAACAAGACATGCTACATAAATAATCACTAAGCATAATGCTAAAAAAACACCTAGCATGTCATGCTAAATTCTAAGTCACAGTCAATGCAAGCTCCTCTTGCACTTCAAGCAAGAACTTACTACTCCTTTCCAAACACCAAGCAAACTTATTTGCAAAACAACACAACAAGAACGGGGTTCCAAACTACTAAAGAAAACTAAAAAAACTAAGCAAAGAAAACGAAAACTAAGACGCTCCAAGAACAACACAATTGTGCATGAAACAATAAAAACAAAGTGTTTAGACAGACCTGAGCTTTTTATTGATGAAGAAGGGATGCCTTGGGCATCCCCAAGCTTTGACGCTTGTACCTCTTGGATATTTCTTGGGGTGACACCATGGTTGCATCCCCAAGCTTGAGATTTTGTCCATTCTTCATCTCATTGCATCATTCTCTCTTTACAACTGAAATTTTTCATTCATATAAAACTTCACACAATCTTCGTTAGCAACATTAGTGTATTCAAACGATATTAGACCACTGGCAAAGCTTTGGAACAACAACGATTTTCACTAAAAACACAAGCTACTGAAGTAACTCCTTCAAAGAAACTCAATTTACCTGAAGAGAGCTCAAAAAGGAATCAATAAGAAGCAAATGCAAATAATGGTAAATCACAAAAGACCAAATAGGTAGGAACGAACGAACATCTTATGTTGCTCAAATCAAAAAGTGTTGAACTAACTAAAGTTATCTAACATACTGGGGATTTATTCGTAAATTTTGAGCTCAATCCGAGTTACAGAGACTCCTCAAGAATGTTTTTGGTGGAGGACAGAAATCTGTTTCGGGACAGCAACTCCCCAAATCTCACTTCCCTCTCATTAGAGGTTATTCTTGGCACAAAAAGCAAACAAAAAGGATAAGGAGAGGTTATTACAGAATTAATAACTTCCAAGACTCAAGGAAACTCTTGGTTTATCTCCCAACAAGTACTTTTCTTTAACGCCTTTAAGTTAGGCACAAGAAGCAAGAAGAATCAAGTATTTTCAAATGAGGAAGCATTAACATCAAATCTTGCTTTCAAAGGAGGAGAAAAAAACAAATTATATCTCCTCATAGGGAAGTGTTCAATACCTTTCTTGAATGGAAAATGATATTTGATGGTGCCTTCTTTCATATCAATGATGGCACCAACTGTTCTAAGAAAAGGTCTTCCCAAAGTAATAGGACAAGAAATCCAAAACATAGAAATCCATAGGGACATAAGCATTATTAACCATAATGAGAACATCATTAATACTCCCCATGAGTTTCTTTTTAGCATTATCATTGAGTGGGACATCCAAATAACAATCTTCTAATGGTGGCAAATCAAGCATTTCATAAATCATCCTAGGCATAATAGAGACACTAGAACCAAGATCACATGAAGCTTTGAGATCAAAGTCATTCACTTTCATATTAATAATGGGTTCCCAACTATCTTCTACTTTCCTAGGAACAGAACACTATTAAGATCTAGAGGAGCTTTCCCATTAATAAGCATAGCCATAATAACATCAATCTTTTCACTCAAAGAGAAAGTTTCCTCAACAGAATTTACCTTCTTACCATGTGGAGCTCTCTCAACATGCCATTCAGAGTAGTTAACCATCATATTATCAAGGAGCCTTGTTGCAGCACCCAAGGTGAGTCCCATAAAAGTACCTCCAGCAGCAGAATCCAACAGGTTTCTTGAGGAGAATTTCAAACCTGCATAAAAAGTTTGGATAATCATCCAAGCAGTGAGTCCATGAGTAGGGCAATTTTTAACCAAAGAATTCATTCTTTCCCAAGAGGGAGCAACATGTTTACTATCAAGCTGTTTAAATTTCATAATATCACTTCTCATAGCAATAATCTTAGCAGGAGGATAGTACTTTCCAATAAAAGCATCTTTGCACTTAGTCCAAGAATCAATACTATTTTAAGCAAAGATAGCAACCATTCTTTAGCTTTTCCCCTCAAGGAGAAAGGAAAAAAGCCTGAGTTTAATAATATCTCCATCTACATCCTTATAATTTTGCATCTCACAAAGTTCAACAAAGCTATTAAGATGGGCAGCAAGATCATCAGACCCAGCACCAGAAAATTGCTCTCTCATCACAAGATTCAACAAAGCAGGCTTAATTTCATAAAAGGTAGCATCAGGAGCAGGTGGAGCAATATGTGTGCTTAGGAAATCATTTTTGTTGGTTCTCGTGAAGTCACACAACTTGGTGTTCTCAGCAGAGTTCATTTTGGCAAAGGTGGGCAAGCCAAAAACAGCAGCAACAGCTAGAGCAGGAACTAATTTGTTTGTGTTTTTGAATAAGGCAAGCAAACCAAACTAGACTAATTTTTTTGGGTTTTTTGGAAAGAGGCAAACAAAACCAAACAAAAGAAATAAAGAAAACTAAAAACAAAGTAAAGAGAAAGGAAGTGAAGGACTCCCCTAGTGAATACGTCCTTAGCCTCCCCGGCAACGGCGCCGGAAATACTTGATGGTGCTCGAGGAAGAGGTTGAAGTAGAGTCCCCAGCAATGGCGCCAGCAATACTTGATGCTAACTGGTGCCTCATTGGTAACCCCAAGCGCAGGGTGTGAAGAGCAAGAAGCAAGTTTTCCCTCAGTTGAGACCAAGGTTATCGAACTAGAAGGAGGAAGGAAACGTCACATAGGTGTTGCAAAAAACGTGAAGACCTTCACAACACAAACTCAAGACTTTGCCCCAACGAATCAGTGAGGTTTTCAAGCTCACCGGTTTGCTGTAACAAAGGATTAAACGTATGGTGTGGAAGCTAATGGTTTGCAGCAAGTAAACAAGTAACAGTGGAAGATGTATCAATGGTAAAGATTGGACCGGGGTCCATAGTTCACTAGAGGTGCTCTCCTTAGATAAACAACATGGCATGAATGGTAAAGAAATTACAGTGGGGCAATTGACAAGAACTGAGCAAGGCATAACAATGCAATTACTAGCCAGAAAGATCCTATGAGGTTGATTGGGCAATACAACAATATACATAGACCGTAATCCAACTGCATCTATGACTAGAAGTCCACCTTCAGGTTATCATCGAACCCTCCAGATTAAGTTGCAAGCAATGATAACCTTAAGCAAAGTGTGTAAGGTAAACAGTCCACATGTTCTATGAACAAGAGACCGTTGTTTTCTCCCTAGTAGCAAAAGCACATCTATAACCGAAGTGATTATTGTCACTTCCCTTGGAAACTAGAGGCATGAACCCACTATCGAGCGTAAATTCTCCCTCGTGGAGTCACTAGCAACTACTTGGCCAAGATAACCACTAGCAACGGAGAGCATGCAAGATCACAAACAACACAGACATGATAGAATCATAAAGATAGAACCATTAATCAAACCAACATAATAATCTCAATATCCATCGGACCCCCACAAACACAACATGCATGATTACAAATAGATTAGATCTTGATCATGAACGAAGCTCACAAGATCTATACATGAAAGAACAAAAGGAGGAGATACAACCATCTAGCTACTACATGGACCCCTAGTCCAAGGTGGAACTACTCACGAATCATACCGAAGAGAAGGCCTCCGGGATGATCTCCCCTTTGGCAGGGTGCCGGGAAGAGCTTCAGAGCCCCACGATCTAGGGACAATGGTGGCGGCAGCTACAGACGGTTTCGTGGAATATTGATCGGGTACTGAGAGTTTCTGCATCGGGGGCTTCTTATAGGCGAAGGGGCGAGACCGGTAGGCGGCCAGGGCCACCAAACCCTAGCCAGGCGCTGGTCCACCTGTGGCCCGCATAGGGGGGTTTGGCCTCTCTGGCCGGACTCCCCGGCTCCCCTCTAGACTTCTTGTTCCCCACAGAAAGTTATTGACTTTGTCCTTCGTCCCGTCCAATTCCGAGAATATTTCTTTACTAACTTTTCTGAAACCAAAAACAGCAGAAAACAGGCATCTGTCACTGTGCAACTTGTTAATAGGTTAGTACCAGAAAACATGTAAAAATCACCTCAAAGTGTAGACAAGTAAAGCAAAGTAGATACTAAACAAGCATGAAGCATCAAAACTGCCTCCTCACGATGAACCTTCATTGGCTCATGCACCATCAAGTCATATTGGTTCAGTAGATAGGCACTCATCTTCCTTGCTGAAATTTTTAGACAACCATGAAACCAAGTGATTTCTAAGTTGATAAATGATGAGCAACTACTATAGGAACTTTCTAGAGGACTACACATGCATCAAAATAAATTTTCTAAGCATAGAACAAGCATGCAATCTCAAACAACCCAACACATATAGTAGAAAAATACTCAAAATACAATCTACCAATCATAAATCTAATTGGACAAGTGGAGGAGGCACATACCAAGGATCAATCCCTCCAAAAATCAGCACTTGAGATGGGCTGAACAAGGAGATCGAAAATCGCGAGGAAGAACAGCAAGAACTCGAGCTTGAGCAAGTTTTCCGGTGTTTTTCGGGAGATAAAAAGGTGGCTTTGAGGATGCAACTGAGGCCTAGGTGGGCTGACTTCAGCGCCACCTCCTGGTAGGCCGTTCCTACCATGGGTGTGGGGCCCTGGGTGGCCCCCTGGGTCACTTCAAGTGCCTCTCTTCCCCTTTTTTCGAGGAAAAGATTATTTTAAATTTTCTGGGATTTTTCGGGAAACTTTATTTTTGGCCAATTTTTAGGGTATGAAAATTGATTTTCAGAAAGCTTTTTTGAAGAAGCAAAAGAAAACCAAAAGCCAAACTACAGGAGCTCTATGAAACTCAAACAAGCAAACAACTAGCAAAACTAAAGCTAAAATAAAGACTAGGAAGGAGAAAAGTAAAAAGAAAGAAACAAGTAACCACAATGAAAACATTATTTTGTTCATTAAAATCCTTTTGTTAATAAGGTTGATCAAGTCTTGTTACCAAAACAATCTTAGATGAAGCAAAACTTTGTATTCCACCAAGTGATTATGTTACCTCAAGCTTGATAGCAATGTTCCCAATCATAATAGTTTCAAAAATTTCTTGTGGAATGGGACAATATATTTCTCCAACCTTGATGTTCTCAATATTTTCAATGGAGTTTAGGCAATAGCTTTTGGAAACCTTCTTGGGGAAATAGACAGTGTGCTCTTTGTCATTAATATTGAATGTTACTTTTCCTTGATTACAATTGATGATAGCACCTGAAGTATTAAGAAAAGGTCGTCGAAGAATAATAGACATATTATCATCTTCAGGCATTTCAAGCACAACAAAATCAGTTAAAACCATGCAATTATGAGCTACTTGAACAAGAACATCCTCACATATACCAACAGGAACAGTAGTTGACTTATCAGCCATTTGCAAAGATATATCAGTTGGTATCAACTTTTCTAGCTAGAGTCTCTTGTAGAGAGAAAAAGGCATAACACTAACTCCAGCTCCCAGATCACATAAAGCAGTTCTAACATAATTATTCTTAATGGAGCAAGGAATATTTAGTATACCTGGATCGCCAAGTTTCTTTGGAATCTTACCATTGAAGGAGTAATTAGCAAGCAAAGTAGAAATCTCCTCATTAGGAATCTTCCTTTTATTAGAGACAATATCCTTCATATATTTTGAATAAGGAGGCAACTTAATAGCATCAGTCAAAGGAATTTGCAAAAATAAAGGTTTCATCCACTCACAAAACTTGTTGTAGTGTTCTTCCTCTTTGACTTGTGTTTCTTACCTAGAAAAGGCATAGGTTTTGCACCCAAGATTCTCTCTCTTTACCATGTTTATTAGCAATAAAATCTTCCTTAGTGTACCTAGTGTTCTTAGTGTGCTTCTCGTGTTCTTCCTCAATTTCTCCCTCAGAGCATCATTTTATCATTACCACTCTCGCCAAAGATTAGAGACAGATATACTATTAGGATCTACAGCAGGTTCAAGTGGTTCCTCAACTATCTTATGTTTCTTTTTCTTTCTCTTATGAGGACTACCATTATCTACTTGTTGGGAATCCTGCTCAATTCTTTTAGGGTGTCCTTCGGGATATAAAGGATCTTGAGTAGCCATACCACTCCTAGTTCTAATTCCATAAGCATGTTTATCTCCTGAGGCATTAACTAGCATATCGCTTTGTACCTTAGCAAGTTGATCAAGTTGGGTTTGAACCATTTGAAAGTGTTTACAAAGAATTTCAATATCATTAGAAGTTCTTTCCACAATATCTTTCAACTCATTGATAGCTCTAGAGTTTTCCAATAAATGATTTTGAACCTTTTTATTAAAATTACCTTGTTTAACAATAAAAATGTCAAGTTCCTCTAAGCATTGATCAAGAGGCTTACTATAGGGAATATCACCTTCATCAAAGTGTTGGAGAGAGTGTACCTCAATAGTAGATGAGTGGGGAATTGACTTACATAATTCTTCTATAGGAGGTAGATTCTTCACATCTTCAGCTCTAATACCTTTCTCCATAAGACACTTCTTAGCTTCCTTCATCACTTCATCATTTAATGCAATAATTCCTCTCTTGTTTGGTGTTGGTGTTGGAATTGGTTCAGGAACATCTGGTTCAGGAGTAATAGGCTCAGGTGTATTCAGCTCAGTTGAAGTACAATCATCATAATTCTTGCTTATTTTAGCCATTAATCTTTAGCATCTGTAGGAGTTCTTTTCCTAAAAACACAATCTGCAAAGCTATCTAGGTATGTCCTAGAATCATCAATTAGTCCATTATAATAAATATCAAGCAACTCATTCTTAGGTAATGTACATCCAGGATAAGCATGAATTAGGGCACAGAACCTTGTCCATGACTCAGGCAATTCCTCTTCTTCTCCCTATTTAAAATCAAAAAGTCTCTGCAAAGCAGCATGTCTAGCACTAGGAGGAAAATATTTCTAGAAGAAAGAAGCAATCAAACAATCAGGGCTATCAATGGAACCAGGAGGTAATCTATTAAACCAAGCCCTAGCTTCTCCTTTTAGTGAAAAAGGGAAGATCTTAGAAAAAAGTACTTGCGCATTTTAAAATCATCAGAGAATAAGTCACTCATAGTAGAAAGCTCATTCATATGAGCCACAACACTCTCATTTTCAGTCCCACAGAAAGGTTCTTTCTCAACAATATCTAAATAAGACAAATCAAGAGCAAAATCATAATCTTTATCTTTAATGTCTATGGGAGAAGTAGCAAACTTAGGATCAAAGGACAACTTAGGCATAATAGTATGTCTAGCAAGGAGACTCTTAATAGCACTAGTACCATGTGTGTTTCGGCACTCTTCAACAAAATCATCAGTGAGCTCAATGTAACCATCATTAATATCATAAATCTCACTAGACTTAGGTGAGATAATAGGTGTAATGGTGTCTTCACTAGGAGTTACGGTATTTCCTAGACTAGCCATAGTAGCATCTAGAAAATGACCTAATGAACCACTTGCATCTAGCACAGTAGAAGTAACATCATGAGTATGAAAAGCGCCAGCCAGAGTAGTAGCAGTGTGTGTAGCATGAGCATGTGGTGGTGGTGGTGTGACAAGCTTACTTAAAACAGACAGTGAAGCAAGAGCAGCAGAGGTGTTTAGGACTGTACCTCTTATTGTAGTGGATGATATAATAGAGAACTTTTCATCACGAGACTTCCCCATGATGAAAGGAGTAGTAGTGAACAATAATAGATCCAAGTGAACTTACAAATAAAGCTATGCTCCCTGGCAACGGCGCCAGAAAATAGTCTTGATGACCCACAAGTGTCGGGGATCGCAACAGTCTTTGCGGGTAGTATTACCCAATTTATTGATTCAACACAAGGGGAGCCAAAGAGTACTTCCAAGCGTTAACAACTGAGTTGGCAATTCATCTGCACCTGGAAATAGTTCTTGCTCATAGAAGTTTATCAGTACCAACAGTTTGGTAGTAGCAACAACAAAGCAACAGAAGCAGTAACAGCAATAGTGAAACAAGAGCAATAGTAACAGTAATGGTAATAGTAGGATTCGAGTGCAATAGGCATAGGGATGGATGGACGGGTGTTGCATGGACGAGTCTAAACATGTAACTTCAAGATCTAGGGCATTGGAGATAAATAATAACAAGCATCCAAGTACTAAACAATCCTAGGCATGTGCTCCATATATAGTCATACATGCTCGCAATGAGAACTTGCACAACATCTTACATCCACCAGCCTGCAGTGGGCCTCTAGGGAACTACTGGCAATTAAGGTGCTCCTTTTAATAGAACACCGAAGCAAAGCATTAACACTCCATGAACACATGTGATCCTCACACCACAGCCATACCCTCCGGTTGTCCCAATTATTGTCACTTTGGGGCTTTTGGATCTGTACAATGATATGTGTACAAAACTTGCAGATAAGATCACAAACAATACTATCATAATGATTCAATAATAAGTTCAGATCTGAGATCATGGCACTCGGGCCTGATGGTGCTCGAGGAAGAGGTTGAAGTAGAGTCCCCAGCAATGGCGCCAGCAATACTTGATGCTAATTGGTGCCTCGTTGGTAACCCCAAGCGCAGGGTGTGAAGAGAAAAGAAGTTTTCCTCGTTGAGACCAAGGTTATCGAACTAGAAGGAGGAAGGAATCAGAACATAGGTGTTGCAAACAACATGGAGACTGCACAACACAACTCAATACTTTGCCCCAACGAATCAGTGAGGTTTTCAAGCTCACCGGTTTGTTGTAACAAAGGATTAAACGTATGGTGTGGAAGGTAATGGTTTGTAGCAAGTAAACAAGTAACAGTGAAAGATGTATCAATGGTAAAGATTGGACCGGTGTCCATAGTTCACTAGAGGTTCTCTCCTTAGATAAACAACATGGCATGAAGGGTAAACAAATTACAGTGGGGCAATTGATAGGAATTGAGCAAGGCATAACAATGCAATTACTAGCCAGAAAGATCCTATGAGGTTGATTGGGAAATACAACAATATACATAGACCGTAATCCAACTGCATCTATGACTATAATTCCACCTTCGGGTTATCATTCAAACCCCCTCCAGTATTAAGTTGCAAGCAATGCATAACCTTTTAAGCAAAGTGTGTAAGGTAAATAGTCCACATGTTCCATGAACAAGAGATCGTTGTTATCTAGTAGCAACATCACATCTACAACCGAAGAGATTATTGTCACTTCCCTTGGAAACTAGAGGCATGAACCCACTACCGAGCATAAATACTCCCTCTTGGAGTCACTAGCAACTACTTGGCCAAGATAACCACTAGAAACGGAGAGCATGCAAGATCACAAACAACATAGACATGATAGAATCATAAAGATAGAACCATTAATCAAACCAACATAAGAATCTCAATATCCATCCGATCCCCACAAACACAACATGCATGATTACAAATAGATTAGATCTTGATCATGAACAGAGCTCACAAGATCTATACATGAAAGCACAAAGGAGGAGATACAACCATCTAGCTACTACATGGACCCGTAGTCCAAGGTGGGAATACTCACGAATCATACCGAAGAGAAGGCCTCTGGGATGATCTCCCCTCCGGCAGGGTGCCAAGAAGATCTTCAGATCCCCCCGATCTAGGGACGATGGTGGCGACGGCTACAGACGGTTTCGTGGAATATTGATCTGCATCGAGTTTACGCATCGGGGCTTCTTATAGGCGGGTCGACGGAGGCAGTGGCCACCAACCCCAGCTGCATGGGCCCACTTTTGGCCGTGCCTGGGGTGGGCCCTCCTACAGACTCCCCCTATGGACTTCTTGTTCCCCAAGGAAAGTTATTGACTTTGTCCTTCGTCCCGTCCAATTCCGAGAATATTTATTTACTAACTTTTCTGAAACCAAAAACAGCAAAAAAAGGCATATGGCACTGTTGCAACTTGTTAATAGGTCAGTACCAGAAAACATGTAAAAATCACCTCAAAGTGTAGACAAGTAAAGCAAAGTAGATACTAAACAAGCATGGAGCATCAAAAATTATAGATACGTTTCCAACGTATCAGGGCCCTAGTGACAAGCATTAAGCACAACAAGTTGCAACAAAGTCAAATAGCACAAGAGATACTAGGCACTATGCCCTAACAATCATATTCGATTACATGATAGAACTCATCCAATCCCTACCATCCCGAAGCCTATAGTGGGGGATTACTCACTCATGGAATAGGGAAACATCGGTGGTTGATGGAGATGCATTGGTGATGACGATGGCGATGATCCTCTCCAAATCTCCCGTCCTGGCAGGGTGTGTCACATCCCAAGATTTTCCAAATCTTGTAATGTGAAAGTTATTGAATAAAATAAAAATTTGTTTGATTTTCAGGGCCAGAAGAAACTTTTTGGATTCAATTGGAACTTCAAACCTATTTGGATTAAATAAAATCCTAAAGGGATTTAAAAAGATAAACATTTTAAATAAAGGAAAATAAAATATTTTGGAAATACAATTTTGATTCTTTTAAATAAAAGGATTTGGTTTTCAAAAGAAATAGAAGTTTTATAAATAAGGATTATTTTATAGAGCCAAATTAAACCTTGGCCAAGCTTTTGAAATAAAACATTTTGATTTGATAAAAATGGTAAAGGTTTATTTAAAATTATTAAGGATTTAATATCCATGTTTATTAAAAATAAAAGGTTTTACTATTTTAATTAAACATCAAAACTTATTTATTTCATTTAAACAAGTTTTCCAAGTATTCTTTATTTTCAAATAAAACCTACTGATTTGGTTTTGAAGATATTTAGATTTCAAATGGAGATTTTAATTATATTAAAACCCATTTTAGTTAATAACTAATGTCCATTTTATTTAATTATAAAATGGACTCTATAGTAAAAATATTATATTACTTTGGGATTTGAATTATGTTGTTAAACAGAACCAAATTCAATTGCAAAGTGTGGTGAATGTTTGAATTAATTTGGATGCTTGATTGTTTGTTTGAAATTTAAAACAGAAATTAGAAATGGAAAAAGACAAAACATTCAGAAGGGAAAAAAATGAAACAGACACACAGCCCAGCAACCAGGCCCAAAGAATTTCAACTCAAACAACTTTTCCTCTCAACAACCATTTTTTACTCAAAAATACCCACAGAGACGCCGACGAGTGGCCCTTCATTCTCTCTCTCTCACCGACAAAGACGCCCCACACTGTTCTTCGTTTCCACCACGACCACGTCCCCCTGCTGTTCGATTGATTGCCGGCGTCAATTCGCGACGATGGCGCAGTAAATCCCTCTCGCGACCACACGCTCTTAAGCACCAATCCCTCCTCTTCCTTTCCCCTCAGACTCCGCACCCTGAACGCCACCAGGCTGCGCCAATTTCATCTGAAACCCCGCTCTGCTCCGACGAAATCGCGAGCTAATTCCGGCGAGCCCAGCCACCGCCTTGCCTCCCCAACCACACGGGCATATTCCCTAGACCTAGGCGCTTCTGCTTGTACCCTCCTTTCAACCGCGGGTGCCCCAGAGCATCGACTTCGACAACCTCTGACCGCGCCGCCGCGTCTGCCTCACTCCGGCGAAGTCCCCTGGTAAACACCGACCGCCGCCTCTCGTTCATGCTCCTACACCGCCACACTCGTGCGTCTAATCGCTTCTCGTTTTCCTCGGCGAACCCTGCTCCACCCTCGACGAGCTCCAGGATCATCTGGACGCCGACCACGTCTCCGGCGAGCAATTAACCGCAACCTTGCGCGCCCCTCGTAGAACCATCAGCACGTTGAGCATCGTCGTGACCCCCTGAGCCCGGTGAGCATCTCCCCTTTCTCCCTCACCTCCTGTAGCATCGACACCATCGTCGACCGACAGCTCCGCCGCCAGTAGCCACCGCAACGCCGCCCATATGTGGCTGGTGTGCCTAGCACCGTTAGATCATAATCGTATGGCCACGATAGAACTTAACTGTCACATCCCAAGATTTTCCAAATCTTGTAAATGTGAAAAATAAATGAATAAAATAGAACTTTGTTGAATTTCAGAGCCAGAAGAAACTTTTGGAAATCAATTGGAACTTCAAACCCATTTGAATTAAATAAACCTAAAGGGATTCATAAAGTTAAACATTTAAAGGAAATTAAAAATGTTTTGGTAGTACTATTTTGGATCCTTTAATGAAAGATTTGGTTTTCAAAAGAAAAGGTAGAATTATAAATAAAGATTATTTAATAAAGCCAAATTAAACTTTGACCAAGCTTTGGAAATTAAAACATTTAATAAAAATAGCAAAAGTTGATTTAAATAAATTAATAAGATTTTAATATCCAACTTTATTTAAATAAGAGGTTTTACCAATTTAAATTGAAACATCAAAACTTATTAAATTATTTAAAATAAGTTATCTCAACTATTTGAAATTCACAAATAAAATCTACTAAAATATTTTGGTTTTATTTTAAAGATTCAAAATAAATATCTCAATAAAATAAAACTTAGTAGAAATAATAATGAAAGTCTATTATATTTATTTGTTAATGGACCCTATAATAAAATGTTATTTTATTTTAACAAGTTTTCCAAGTATCTTATATTCTCAAATAAAACCTACTGAATTGGTTTTAAAAAAATGTTTGGATTTCAAATGGGGATTTTATTAATTAAACCAAACCCTATTTTATTTAATAAACCATAGTCCATCTTATTTAATTAATAAATGAAACCTAAAAAGGATTTAAAATAGTATTTTATTTTGGAGTGTTGGATTATGTTGTTGAACAGAACCAAAAACACAATGCAAAGTTTAATGTTTGTTTGAATGGTTGAATTATTTGAATGCTTGAATGATTGTTTGAATTACAAATCAGGAAAATAGAAACAGAAAAAGAAAAGAGTTCGTAAAAGAAAAAAATATAAACCTGTGTCGACCCAACCCATCAACCCACTAAGGCCCGAACCAGCCCAGCTAATCTTTTCCGGAGAAAACGATTCACACCGCTGAAACAACCCAAAAGCCCGACAAGCGGACCTCCCCTCGCTTTTTCCCACCGATCGAGGACCCCACACCACACCCTTCTTCCCACCCGCGAACCACGCCTCTTCCCCCTGCCAGTGTGCCTTGATTCCGCGCTGCTCAATTCGCCTTAACGCGTTAATTCCTCGTCATGCCACGCCCATTTAACCGCCTCTCCTCCTCCTCCTCTTTCCTGACACCTCCATTCCGCCTAGGTCGCCTCAATTTTCTCTGCATCGCTCCGACGATGTTCCAGTGATGATTCCGACGAAACCCCACCGCCTTGCATCCCTAAGCACTCTAGCAGCTTCTTCACTCAAAGGCATCGATAGTGCATCCAACTCAACCATGGGCACCCCGAGCCTCGCCAACAACAAACTCGATCACCGTGCGCCTCAACTCCGACGACGCCCAGGTTAATTCCGACCACCCTGCACTTCCGGATCACGCACACATCTTTGCCATGGTCCCACGCAGCTAACCCAACCTCCGCTTGTCTTCTCGTGAACCACGAGCCGTCTTCAACATCGATCGAGCGCCGCCGTCGCGAACCAACTCCGCGAGGAATTTCGCGCCCCTCGACGGACCAGTCCCACGTAGAGCATCAGCGCCTCTCCACTAACCCGGTGAGCACACTCCCCCTCTGCTTCGCTTCCTGTATCGCCGGCACCGCCGTGAAACAGAGTCGCCGCCGCCAGCAGCTGTCGCAGCGCCGCCCGTCTATGGTCGAGCACGCTAGCACCGTCCGATCTAGATCGCAGCGTCACGATAGATTCACTTACCGAAGGGGTATGCGTCGATCTGCGCCGCACGTTTTCAGTTAGATCCAACGCACCTCAGTAGCTGATCCGGCCGAACCGGTATCGACCAGTAAGAACACGCCGCGTGTCCCCTTTTAATTTTAAAAACAGATTTGAAACCTGATTTAGATAGGATTTTCAAACCCTTATAACTTTTGATCCACACGTCCAAATTAGGCAAATTTTATATCAATGAAATCAGAAGAACAAGCCCTAGCTAACCATGGCCTTAGTTTGACAAAATAGTATCTGATTGCTTGTTTGAATTTGCAGAAACATTTGTGTACTTGTTTAGAGTATAAAAATTGTTTAAAATTGATTTTAAGATTAAATCTTTTGCAAAATGGATTTGTGTGACCTTACAGACCCTAGGAACCAACCCATAGTGTTAAAAATAATTTTTGTGAAATTTAAGTTGAATTAGTTAACTTAGTCATTTTCTAGCCAAATAAACTCATTAAATCTTATTATGGAAAAGTTGTTGCAAGGAAAACCTTGGGAAAATGTTATGGACCAAACTTACTGACCCAAAACACCAAGCCTTTCCAAGAGCAACTCACTTGGTGAAAAACATAAAGTTTTACTTTAAAAAGAATAATTTTCACCACATAAAGTGTTGAATGGATTTTAAAATAGACTTTGGGCAAAACCCTCTAACTAATGACTTTGCCATTTTGGTAAATGACCAATGTGGACCTTACAAAGTTTATAAACCTAGTAGAGACCAATCTTGCAATAGAACTCTCTTTTGCATGACTTAGGATCCATTGCTTTGTGTATATGAAGTATTGTTTGAAAGTTGGTTTGGAATGCTACTTGATACTATGCTTGTTTGATTGTAGTGAAATTAGCAAAGTGTGAGGCTAGCAAGATCAAGGAGTGACTATCATTCTCTAACAAAAAGGCAAGTTACACTATCATACAAAAGACCTACTATTTTCATTATACTTAGTGGATTTTGTAAACATGCATGAAAATGTTTTATACTTATGCTATGCTAATCCTAATAGGATTCCCTATACACTCCTTAGTGAAAATATTGAAGTTGTACATGCTTAGCCATGCTATATTTTGAAAAAGAGATACATGTTGAGATTTTACAAAGGTTGAGAAAAGGACTTGTGTTTTTATATAATAAAACAAGGACTCAATGAACCACCTAGGTGGTGGACACTTTATGTTTTGGAGAAGGTGGCAACAAAGGGAACCATGTCTATGGCAATCACTTTGTGTTGTGCTCCAATGAAAACCACCTAGGAAACTTAGAGATTGAACATGTTTCTCCAATTGTGGCTTTCGTGTACAACCACATGCTATTATGGCTCGGCTTAGTCAACTACATTAGGAAGACCCATACATTGTCTTTAGTTACGACATGGGGATCTGAATGCTTCATGGGGGCTGAAGACAAGCTAGCAATGATGTATGGGAGGACCTCTTGGAAAGACTTCGTCACATTCTCAGTCTGCCAGTACTCCATCTTGGTGAGCACTAATCCATTAGGCCACTGGTGGCAATAAGATGGGATTGTGTCATGTGGGTAAAGTGTACTCCTTCTGCAGAAGTTAATAAGATCTAAGTACTTAGCCGTGTCCCCGGTTATGGACAATACTGAGCAACTAAAGTTTGAACTATGGGAGATCTCGACATTCTAATTTCTAATATAAAAACTTGATGTACTTGGGGTTCCCAAGGAACTCATGAGTTTTGAGAAAACTTGTAGCACTTGGGGTTACCAAGGTGCTCAAGGATTTTTTTGACAAGTACTTGAACACTTGAGTGTCTACCAAGGAGTTCAAGGATCTTGGAAATGAGATTTGACAAAAGACCAAAACCATTTTGAAAAGATAGGATAAAATATTGCTTTATGCCAAAACTCTACTTAGCCAAATTTGCATGTAATGATAGGATCCACTTATTATATATAAAAGTGAAACTTGCCAATACAATTCAAATGTATTGACCCTTGTGGCTGTAACTTGTAACGTTGCAGGTTGATTGTTTTTAAGTGAAGATTGTTTGATTGACTAGGACTACAAAGCCTACAACCAACATCTGCCTGTGGCACTATGAAGATGAAGGACCCATGACTATATTTATTCCGCTGCAATGTAATATAATAGCCACATGAGCTATGTATGATGTAATAAAACTATGTTATTCCTGGTTATAATGTTATAATATGACCCTTGTATCTTGATATTACATCTTAACTGTGGATGCTAGCTATTGATCCAGGGACTAGCATTGTAAAACACAGGAGGACTTTACCTTACCAGGTTGGGGCCTCTACATTAACTGAAGCGGTAAGTAGCCTCTGCGCGCCGCACGATTTAACTTAAATCCAACGTCTGTCGTCGCGTGATCCAACCGAAATGGTACCGACGAATAGGAAGTCGTCGCGTGTCCAGCTGATGATTTAAAAACAGATTTGAATCTGTTATAGATTCAATTTTCAAACCCTTGTAACTTTGGATTCACACGTCCAAAAATTACAAATTTTATGTCGTTGGATTCAGGAGAGCAAGCCCTAGCCAACCATACCCTTGGTTTAGTAAATAGTATCTGTTAATTTGTTTGTTTTTGCAGAAACTTTTGTATGCTTGTTTAGAATAGAAAAATGATTCAAAAATGTTTATAAGTTTGAAACCTTGGAAAATTAGCTTGTGGTGAACTTACTGCCCCTAGGAACCAACTCATGGAGTTAAAAATGAATTTGGTGAAATTTAGGATAGATTAATTGATTTGGTCCATTTCTAGCCAAATAAAAATAATAAATTTTTGTTATGAAAATGTTTTTGGAGTAAAACTTTGGGAACATGATTTGGACCAAACCTACTGACCCTAAACACCAAGTTTTGAGAAACAACAACTTATTTTGTGAACAACTTAAGGTTGTTGCTTTGATAAAAAAAATATCTTCCACCACATGAAATGATGATTGGATTTAAAAATGGTTTATGAACCAAAACCCTTTTTCCAAATGACTTTGCCACTTGGAAAATGACCACTTTGGACCTTACAAAGTTTAGAAGCCTAGTGGAGACCATCTTTACAAATAGAACTATCCTTTGCATGCTCACAAGCATGACTTAAATCTTAGAACCCATAGTTTTATGTGTGTGAAATGTTTGATTGATTATTTGGAATGCTAGTTGATATAGAGTTTGCTTGATTGATTGTAGTGAAATTAGCAAAGTGTGAGACTAGCAAGATCAAGGAGTGAACCATCATTCCCTACCAAAAAGGCAAGTGACACTATCATCAAAATTCCTACTATTTTCATTATACTTAGTGGATTTTGAAACATGCATGAAAATACTTTTTGTACTTATGCTATGCTAAAATCCTAATAGGATTCCCTATCCATTCCTTAGAGAAAACAATGTAGTTGTTACATGCTTAGCCATGCTATATTTTGAAAAGAGATACATGTTGAGATTTTATGAAGTTGAGAAAAGGACTTGTGTTTTTATATAATAAAACAAGGACTCAATGAACCACATGGGTGGCCAAGGATACTTTGAGTATTGGAGAATGTGGCAACAAAAGGAACCATGACTATGGCAATCTCTTTGTGTTGTGCTCCAAAGGAAAACCACCCAGGAAACTTAGAGATTGAACATGTTTCTCGTATAGTGGCTTCCGTGTACAACCACATGCTAAATGGGCTCTGGCTTAGTCAACTACATAGTGGAAGTCCCATGCATTGGCATCTTCAGGTTAACTAGATTTGTGTAAGGGAGTAACCCTACATTTGTGCCTGGTAGACAAGCTAGCATTTTGTATTGGGAGGACTCCTATGGAAAGACTTTGTCACATTCTCGATCAGCCGGTACTCCATTTTGGTGAGTACTTATCCAGTGACCCGGTGGCGTCAAGACAGATTGTGTCATGTGGGTAAAGTGTACAACTTCTGCAGAAGATAATAAAATCTAAGTACTTAGCCGTGTCCCCGGTTATGGACAATACTGAGCAACTAAGGCCTGAAGCTATGGAAGATCTCGACACTCTAATTTCTAAAAGAAAACTTTTAAAACTTGATGCACTTGGGGTTACCAAGGAGCTCAAGAGATTTTGACAAAACTTGATGCACTTGGGGTTACCAAGGTGCTCAAGAGATTTTGACAAGGACTTGAACACTTGAGTTTTTACCAAGCAGTTCAAGAGATTTTTGAAAGGAGATTTGACAAAGGACCAAAACCATTTTGAAAAGATAGGATAAAATATTGCTTTATGCAAATGAGCCTTAAACTCTACTTAGCCAAATATGCATGTATTGATAGAATCCACTTATATTCCACATAGTAGTGAAACTTGCCAATACAATTCAAATGTATTGACCCTTGTGGCAGAACTTGTAATGTTGCAGTTTGATTGTTTTAGTGAAGATTGATTGATTAGGATTACAAAGTCTACAACCAACATACTGTGTGGCACTTTGAAGATGAAGGACCCATGACTATAGTTATTCCGCTGCAATGTAATGTAATAGCCAAATGAGCTATGTATGATGTAATAAAATTATGTTCTTCCTGGTTATAAAGTTATATTATGACCTTTGTTTCTTGATATTACATCTAAACTGTGGATGCTAGCTATTGATCCAGGGACTAGCATTGTAAACACAGGGGCTCTATCTTATTAAAGATTGGAACCTCTACAGGGTGCAGTGCTTACCGGGGGAGGTCAGTGCTTACCGGGGGAGGTCGTCGGAGAGGTTGCAGACGCGGCGGCGTTCGGAAGCTTGACATAGCCGACGCCTGGGCGCCCATGTCGAATGGGTGGTACGAGGAGGTTCGGGAGTGGGGAGCGTGCTTGGTCAATGAGGCAAGTGGAGGCAGTATGGCGGAATCGAGATAAGCTCGTCGGAGACGGCGATGCGTAAGATTGGCGACAGCCTAGGGGCAGAGAGGAGGAGTTGTCTGGGGGAAAATGTCGAGGAGGGAGAGGTGCTTAAGAATGCGCGGTCGCAGGAGCGATTAATTGTCGCGTTAACGCCAATTGATGCTCGCAAATTTCGCCAGAAACGGTCGAGGAGAGGGGGCGCTGTCACCGCGAGTGAAGAGGACGAACAGGAGGAGGTGGGGTCTACCTGGCAGTGAGAGAGAGAGAGAGGAGATTGGGTCCACCGTCAGCCAGGCGGTCGTAAACGGCGCGAATCGCTTTCTTCGGGAGGGGCTGGGCTGTTGGGCCTTGTGGGCTTGGCGATTTGGGCTAGGTCCAATCCATTTTTTATTCGTAACCTTTTCTTTTTCTAATTCTTTTTCTGTTTTTGAAATTCAAACAACCAAACACATTCAAATTGATTCAAACAATCATCAAGCTTTGCAGCTATGAATTTGGTTCTGTTTATCAACATAAACCAAATCCCAAATTAAAATAATATATATATTTTTTATTCTTTTTAGGATCCATTCTTTAATTAAATAAAATGGATCTTTAGTTATTTAATAAAATAGGGTTTGATTTAATTAATAAAATCTCCATTTGAAATCCAAATATTTTCAAAACTAAATCAGTAGGTTTTATTTGGAAATATTGAATACTTGGAAACTTGTTTAAAACAAAATAACCTTTTTATTTTAGGGTCCATTAATAATTAAATACAATAGACCTTCATTATTAAATCAACTAGGATTTGTTTTATTAAAATATTTATTTTGAAATCTAAAATAAAGCTAAAACACTTCAGTAGGTTTTATTTGAGAATATAAAATATTTGGGAAAACTTATTTAAATGATTTAATAAGTTTTTGATGTTTTAATTAAAATGGTAAACCTTTTATTTAAATAAAATTGGATATTAAATCCTTATTAATTTATTTAAATAAACCTTTGCTATTTTTATTTTAAAAAAAAATGTTTTAACTCAAAAGTTTGGCCAAGGTTTAATTTGGTTTTATAAAAAAAATAATCTTTATCTATAAAACTTTTATTTTTTTGAAAGCCAAATCCTTTTATTTAAAAGATCCAAAATAGTATTTCCAAAATATTTTATTTTCCTTTATTTAAAATGTTTATCTTTTTAAATCCCTTTAGGATTTTATTTAATTCAAATGGGTTTGAAGTTCCAATTGAATTCAAAAAGTTTCTTCTGGCTCTAAAAATCAAATAAAGTTTTATTTCATTCATTTATTTTCACATTACAAGATTTGGAAAATCTTGGGATGTGACAGGCTACCACCCTTAAAATAAATCTCGTCCTGAGATTTGGGAAGGCTGGGGTTACAAGCAGGTTCAAAACAACTAGGGTACTACCACCCTTAAAAATTCTCAAACAAAAATTACATATTGGCCTTCTTGGGATCCTGAGAAAACTTCTCTAAGTAAACTTTTACATTGTGTCCTTGGATTCCATTCTTGACTCATTGGCCAAGGTTGAGTTTCTCCATAGGCTTGTTCAATTTGTTCTTCATCTTCTCTGGACAGTTGCTTGCATAATGTCCTGGATTCTTGCAGTTGAAACAATGGATGTCCTTGAGTTCTTTACGTAGCTCTTGTGGACAAGTTGCTACATAATGGCCTAGTTCTTTGCAGTTGTTGCACACTACTTGGCCAATCTCTTTATTCTTCGGATTCTTTGGGCATTCACCAGAATAGTGTCCCATTTCCTTACACTGATGACATTGCACATGGCTTTTGTCTATCTTTTGCTTCTTGGGTTTCTTTGATCCTTTGAAGTGGGTTGTCTTGTTTGGAGGTATAAGTGGTCCTTTTCCTTTGCCATCAACATTCTTGGCATACTTGGATCCTTCTTGTTTCCTTTGTTCAACAATGGCATAGATGGGGCATTGGATAGGAACATAATCGTTTCCTTCACAAAGATAACAAGTAGCTTGAGAGGTGGGACATTGTCCAACAGGATGTTTTCCTTCACAGTTGGGGCATTGATCTTCATGCTCCTTGGAAGTATGATCCTTGTCTCCACAAATAATGCAAGCTGGGGCTCCATCTAGAACAACATTCTTGTCATCCTTGTTATCATAAACTCCTTTGGGATAGCTTTCTTCCATGTTGATCATTTGATTAGTCACCTTAAGCATCAGTTGGGT
The DNA here is from genome assembly GCA_030063025.1 of Avena longiglumis. NCBI lineage: Eukaryota > Viridiplantae > Streptophyta > Magnoliopsida > Poales > Poaceae > Avena > Avena longiglumis. Next base: position 19,910,707 of record CP125974.1, read on the forward strand.
TTGTTCCTCCAAAAACTTTTTCAGTGCTGGATCTTTATCACTATTGTTGGCTATGAACTGAGCTGTCAGTTGGTTTAACTGGTTCTGGGTTGCTCTGATCTCTTTCATGCTGTCCCCTTGGTCGGTGCTGATGTCATCAACTTTGGAGTCTTTTGGAGTAGTCATCTGTTTGGGTTGAATGGAAATTAGAGTAGGCAAGATATTTCTAAGGAAATATTTCTGATCACACACATCACAATTCACACAAACAATGTGCATGCAATCACAAGTCAACACTTCACTCAAACAAAGTTCAAGCACACACTTAGGCAACAAATATTTTTGCTACACCACATAGGTTGGTGTGTTTGACTTAACTATAATATGGTGGTCCATCTATATGGTTCACTTGTGATTTTTCCTTCCTTTATGATTCTTCTTGTATGAGACTATGGTTTCCTTGAGAAAATCTCTTGGTTACAATACTTCAAAGTTGTTGATGGCTCCTTCTTATTTTGCATTCCCTCAGTCTCTAAATCTTGAGTAAGATTTCCTTATCTCACTTGTAGTCCTTAGTGATATCCAAGTTGGAATTCCTTGGAGAACATGCTGAAGATGTTGAAGTCATTAGAGTTGAAGAAGTTGAAGTCATTAGAGTTGAAGAAGTTGAAGAAGTCCTTTGCACATGGTGTAGTCCTTGGCCATGGGTAGGTTTTTCCATCAAGTTGAAAATAGACGAGATATAGAATCAAAATCAAAGTGGTTGAGGAAAGAGTTTACAAGTGTGTTTGTAAATAAGTTTTTGGAACAAGTACAACTCCTCTATTTTTTCTAAGGGTTTTTTGTCCAATCCTAGGTTTACAAATCCTACAGGCAACACAATTCTCTGATACCATCTGTAAGGGGTCCCAATCTTTAATAAGATAGAGCCCCCTGTGTTTACAATGCTAGTCCCTGGATCAATAGCTAGCATCCACAGTTAAGATGTAATATCAAGATACAAAGGTCATATTATAACTTTATAACCAGGAATAACATAGTTTTATTACATCATACATAGCTCATTTGGCTAATACATTACATTGCAGCGGAGTAACTATAGTAATGGGGTCCTTCATCTTCAAAGTGCCATAGGCAGATGTTGGTTGTAGACTTTGTAATCCTAATCAATCAATCTTCACTAAAATCAATCAAACCTGCAACATTACAAGTTACAGCCACAAGGGTCAATACATTTGAATTGTATTGGCAAGCTTCACTTCTATGTATAATATAAGTGGATCCTATCAATACATGCATATTTGGCTAAGTAGAGTTTTAGGCTCATTTGCTTAAAGCAATAATTTATCCTATCTTTTCAAAATGGTTTTGGTCCTTTGTCAAATCTCTTTTTCCAAGTTCCTTGAACTACTTGGTAGAAACACAAGTGTTCAAGTCCTTGTCAAAATCTCTTGAGCTACTTGGTAACCCCAAGTGCAACAAGTTTTATCAAAATCTCATGAGTTCCTTGGTAACCCCAAGTGTTCATGTTTTCAAAAAAATCCCCTGAGTTCCTTGGTAACCCCAAGTACATCAAGTTTTGTCAAAGTCTCTTGAGCTCCTTGGTATCCCCAAGTGCATCAAGTCTTTAAAAGTTTTTCATTTAGAAATTAGAATGTCGAGATCTCCCATGGTTCAAACTTTAGTTGCTCAGTATTGTCCATAACCGGGGACACGGCTAAGTACTTAGATTTTTATTAACTTCTGCAGAAGGAGTACACTTTACCCACATGTCACAATCCCATCTTGTTGCCACCAGTGGCCTACTGGATTAGTGCTCACCAAGATGGAGTACTGGCAGATTGAGAATGTGACGAAGTCTTTCCAAAGGGTCCTCCCATACACCATTGCTAGCTTGCCTTCAGCACCCATGAAGCATTCCAGATCCCCATGTCCAGTTAACTGAAGACAGTGCATGGGTCTTCCCAATGTAGTTGACTAAGCCAGAGCCATAATAGCATGTGGTTGCACACGAAAGCCACAATTGGAGAAACATGTTCAATCTCTAAGTTTCCTGGGTGGTTTCTTTGGAGCACAACACAAAGAGATTGCCATAGTCATGGTTTCTTTTGTTGCCACCTTCTCCAATACTCAAAAGTATCCTTGGCCACCCAGGTGGTTCATTGAGTCCTTGTTTTATTATGAAAAACACAAGTTCTTTTCTCAACCTTTGTAAAAATCTCAACATGTATCTCTTTTCAAAATATAGCATGGCTAAGCATGTACAACTACTAAGTTCTTTCTAAGGAATGTATAGGGAATCATATTAGTATTTTATCATAGCATAAGTATAAATCATTTTCATGCATGTTTCAAAATCCACTAAGTATAATGAAGATAGTAGGACTTTTGATGATAGTGTCACTTGCCTTTTTAGAAGGGAATGGTGGTTCACTCCTTGATCTTGCTAGTTTCACACTTCTCTAACTTCACTATAAGTCAATCAAGCAAACACAAAATCAATTAACATTCCAAAGCAAAGTCAAACAAACAATTTCACACACACAAAGCAATGGATTCTAAGTCATGTATGGGAACATGCTTAAGATGGTTTTATTTGCAAGGATGGTCTCCACTAGGTTTCTACACTTTGTATGGTCCAAATTGGTCATTTACCAAAATGGCAAAGTCATTTGTAAATGTGTTTTATCCAAAAACCATTTTCAAAACCTTTCATCATTTTATGTGGCGAAAACATTTTTATAAAAGCAATAACTCTATGTGGTTCACCAAATATGTTGTTTTTTCTCAAAACTTGGTGTTTTGGGTCAGTAGGTTTGATCAAAACATTTTCCCAAAGTTTTCTTTACAAAAACATTTTCATAACCAAAATCAATAATTTTATTTGGCTAGAAATTGGCTAAGTCAAATAATCCAACTTCAATTTACCAAAATCATTTTTAACACCAAGGGTTGGTTCCTAGGGTCAGTAAGGTCACAAAAAACCTTTTTGCAAAACTTTTAATCCAAAAATCATTTTTAAACAATTTTTCTAATCTAAATAAGCACACAAATCAATCTGCAAAAACAAGTAAACTAACAGATACAATTTGCTAAACCAAGGGTATGGTTGGCTAGGTCTTGCTCTCCTGAATCCAACGACATAAAATTTGTAATTTTTGGACGTGTGGATCCAAAGTTACAAGGGTTTGAAATTCACAAATAATTCTGTTTTCAATTCTGTTTTTAAACCAAAACTGGCCACGTGGCGTAATACGACTGGCTGGTACCGGTTCGGCCGGATCAGCAACGAGGTGCGTTGGATCTAATTAGATCGCACGGTCCTTATCGCGTACCCCTTCGGTGCTAAGTGATCTAATCGTGAGCGCCGGATCTCGATCATACGGTGGCCGGTTCCGCTGACCATATCAGGCGGCAAAGGCCTTAAGCGGCGCCAGCACGGTGGCGGTGTTGGCAAAACAGGAAGCGAAGTAGACAGGGGGTGCTTACCGTGTTCTCAAGGTCGAGGTGGTGCTCGTCGTGTGGTCAACGTGGCAAGGGGCGCTCTGGTATAGCAGCGATTGCTCGCCGGAGTAGAGAACTGCGTCGGGTGGTCCTGGTTGCGGTCGGAGGCGACTATGTAGATCACGTGGAGGCAACCAGAGGGCGTAGTTAGGTACGCAAGACCAAGGCGAAGACGTTTGCGTGATCGAGAAAACACGGGGCGGTCAGTGCTTACCGGGGGAGGTCGTCGGAGAGGTTGCAGACGCGGCGGCGTTCGGAAGCTTGACGTAGCCGACGCTCTGGGGCGCCCGCGGTCGAATGGGTGGTACGGGGAGGAGTGTCTGGGAGTGCGGAGCGTGCGTGCTTGGTCAATGAGGCAAGGGGAGGCAGTGTATGGCCGGAATCGAGAGATAAGCTCGTCGGAGACGGCGGTGTGTAAGAGATTGGCGGCCTTAGGGCAGAGAGGAGGTTATGCGAGGAAAAGGTCGAGGAGGGAGAGGTGCTTAAGAATGCGCGGTCGCAGGAGCGATTAACTGCCGCGTTAACGCCAATTGATGCTCGCAAATTTCGCCAGAAACAGTCGAGGAGAGGGGGCGCTGTCACCGCGAGTGAGGACGATGAACAGGAGGAGGTGGGGTCTACCTGGCAGTGAGAGAGAGAGAGGAGATTGGGTCCACTGGTCAGCTTCTGTGCGGTCAGAAACGAAGTGCGAATCGTTTTCTTCGGGGAGGGGGGCTAGGCTGTTTCTGGGCCTTGTGGGCTTGGCCAGTTTGGGCTAGGTCCGAATCCATTTTTTTATTCTGTAACCTTTTCTTTTTCTAATTCTTTTTCTGTTTTTGAAATTCAAACAACCAAACACATTCAAATTGATTCAAACAATCATCAAGCTTTGCAACTATGAATTTGGTTCTGTTTATCAACATAAACCAAATCCCAAATTAAAATAATATATATATTTTTTATTCTTTTTAGGATCCATTCTTTAATTAAATAAAATGGATCTTTAGTTATTTAATAAAATAGGGTTTGATTTAATTAATAAAATCTGCATTTGAAATCCAAATATTTTCAAAACTAAATCAGTAGGTTTTATTTGGAAATATTGAATACTTGGAAACTTGTTTAAAACAAAATAACCTTTTTATTTTAGGGTCCATTAATAATTAAATACAATAGACCTTCATTATTAAATCAACTAGGATTTGTTTTATTAAAATATTTATTTTGAAATCTAAAATAAAGCTAAAACACTTCAGTAGGTTTTATTTGAGAATATAAAATATTTGGGAAAACTTATTTAAATGATTTAATAAGTTTTTGATGTTTTAATTAAAATGGTAAACCTTTTATTTAAATAAAATTGGATATTAAATCCTTATTAATTTATTTAAATAAACCTTTGCTATTTTTATTTTAAAACAAAATGTTTTAACTCAAAAGTTTGGCCAAGGTTTAATTTGGTTTTATAAAAAAATAATCTTTATCTATAAAACTCTTATTTTTTTGAAAGCCAAATCCTTTTATTTAAAAGATCCAAAATAGTATTTCCATAATATTTTATTTTCCTTTATTTAAAATGTTTATCTTTTTAAATCCCTTTAGGATTTTATTTAATTCAAATGGGTTTGAAGTTCCAATTGAATTCAAAAAGTTTCTTCTGGCTCTGAAAATCAAACAAAGTTTTATTTCATTCATTTATTTTCACATTACAAGATTTGGAAAATCTTGGGATGTGACAGACACTATGCATCAGACTGTCCAGAGAAGAAAAAGAAAAAGGATGCCAGAAGAGCCAATGGAAATGACTCCAATGTGACCCAAAAAAGACATGTGAATCACATTGACCTGAATGGAAACTTTGAAGAGATAGAAGAAGTGGATGTCAGGATTTAGAAAACTCAGATGAGTCAAATAAGGATTCCTTGTCTGATTATTGAGTTGAACTTTTAGCCAAGAGAGCCATCAATGTAACCCTATGAGACTTTATTTTTAAGGGTGGTAGTACCCTAGTTATTTTAAGCCTACTTGTAACCCCAGCCTTCCCAAATCTCGGTACGAGATTTATTTTAAGGGTGGTAGCCTGTAACATCCCAAGATTTTCCAAATCTTGTAATGTGAAAGTTATTGAATAAAATAAAATTTTGTTTGATTTTCAGGGCCAGAAGAAACTTTTTGGATTCAATTGGAACTTCAATCCTATTTGGATTAAATAAAATCCTAAAGGGATTTAAAAAGATAAACATTTTAAATAAAGGAAAATAAAATATTTTGGAAATACAATTTTGATTCTTTTAAATAAAAGGATTTGGTTTTCAAAAGAAATAGAAGTTTTATAAATAAGGATTATTTTATAGAGCCAAATTAAACCTTGGCCAAGCTTTTGAAATAAAACATTTTGATTTGATAAAAATGGTAAAGGTTTATTTAAAATTATTAAGGATTTAATATCCATGTTTATTAAAAATAAAAGGTTTTACTATTTTAATTAAACATCAAAACTTATTTATTTCATTTAAACAAGTTTTCCAAGTATTCTTTATTTTCAAATAAAACCTACTGATTTGGTTTTGAAGATATTTAGATTTCAAATGGAGATTTTAATTATATTAAAACCCATTTTAGTTAATAACTAATGTCCATTTTATTTAATTATAAAATGGACTCTAAAATAAAAATATTATGTTACTTTGGGATTTGAATTATGTTGTTAAACAGAACCAAATTCAATTGCAAAGTGTGGTGAATGTTTGAATTAATTTGGATGCTTGATTGTTTGTTTGAAATTTAAAACAGAAATTAGAAATGAAAAAAGACAAAACATTTAGAAGGGAAAAAATGAAAGCAGACCTACGGCCAAGAACTGTGCCCAAAGCCCAACTCGCAACCCAACTTTTTCCCTCTCAGCGAACCATTTTTTTACTCGAAAAAATACCCACAGAGACGCTGACGAGTGGCCCCTTCATTCTCTCTCTCTCCCTCACTGACAGCACGGCCCCACACTTCTGTTCTTCGTTTCCACCCACGACCACGTCCCCAGCCGTTGCTCCGATTGATTGCCGGCGTCAATTCGCGACGATGGCGCAGTAAATCCCTCTCGCGACCACGCGCTCTTAAGCACCAATCCCTCCTCTTCCTTTCCCCTCAGACTCCGCACCCTGAACGCCACCAGGCTGCGCCAATTTCATCTGAAACCCCGCTCTGCTCCGACGAACTCGCGAGCTAATTCCGGCGAGCCCAGCCACCGCCTTGCCTCCCCAACCACACGGGAACATTCCCCAGACCTAGGCGCTTCTTCCTGTACCCTCCTTTCAACCGCGGGCGCCCTAGAGCATCGACTTCGACAACCTCGACTGGCAGCACGCCTCACTCCGTGAAGTCCTGGTAAACACCGACCGCCCCGCGCTCTCTCGTTCATGCTCCTACACTCGCCACACTCGACTGCGTCTAATCGTGTCCTCGTTTTCCCTCGGGGCGAACCACAGCTCCACCCTCGATGAGCTCCAGGATCATCTGACGCCGACCACGTCTCCAGCGAGCAATTAACCGCAACCTTGCGCGCCCCTCGTCGAACCATCCGCACGTTGAGCATCGCCGTGACCCCCTGAGCCCGGTGAGCATCTCCCCTTTCTCCCTCACCTCCTGTAGCATCGGCACCGTCGTCGACCGACAGCTCCGCCGCCAGTAGCCACCGCAACGCCGCCCATCTGTGGCTGGTGTGCCTAGCACCGTTAGATCATAATCGTATGGCCACGATAGAACTTAACTGAAGCGGTAAGTAGCCTCTGCAAGGCGATTTAACTTAAATCAACGGTACGCCGTCGTGATCCAACCAAAACGGTACCGACAAATAGGAAGTCGCCGCGTGTCCAGCTTATGATTTAAAAACAGATTTGAATCTGTTATAGATTCAATTTTCAAACCCTTGTAACTTTGGATTCACACGTCCAAAAATTACAAATTTTATGTCATTGGATTCAGGAGAGCAAGACCTAGCCAAACATACCCTTGGTTTAGTAAATAGTATCTGTTAATTTGTTTGTTTTTGCAGAAACTTTTGTATGCTTGTTTAGAATAGAAAAATGATTCAAAAATGTTTATAAGTTTGAAACCTTGGCAAATTAGCTTGTGGTGAACTTACTGCCCCTAGGAACCAACTCATGGAGTTAAAAATGAATTTGGTGAAATTTAGGATAGATTAATTGATTTGGTCCATTTCTAGCCAAATAAAAATAATAAATTTTTGTTATGAAAATGTTTTTGGAGTAAAACTTTAGGAACATCCTTTGGACCAAACCTACTGACCCTAAACACCAAGTTTTGAGAAACAACAACTTATTTTGTGAACAACTTAAGGTTGTTGCGTTGATAAAAAAATATCTTCCACCACATGAAATGATGATTGGATTTAAAAATGGTTTATGGACCAAAACCCTTTTTGCAAATTACTTTGCCACTTGGAAAATGACCACTTTGGACCTTACAAAGTTTAGAAGCCTAGTGGAGACCATATTTACAAATAGAACTATCCTTTGCATGCTCACAAGCATGACTTAAATCTTAGAACCCATAGTTTTATGTGTGTGAAATGTTTGATTGATTATTTGGAATGCTAGTTGATATAGAGTTTGCTTGATTGATTGTAGTGAAATTATCAAAGTGTGAGACTAGCAAGATCAAGGAGTGAACCATCATTCCCTACCAAAAAGGCAAGTGACACTATCATCAAAATTCCTACTATTTTCATTATACTTAGTGGATTTTGAAACATGCATGAAAATACTTTTTGTACTTATGCTATGCTAAAATCCTAATAGGATTCCCTATGCATTCCTTAGAGAAAACAATGTAGTTGTTACATGCTTAGCCATGCTATATTTTGAAAAGAGATACATGTTGAGATTTTATGAAGTTGAGAAAAGGACTTGTGTTTTTATATAATAAAACAAGGACTCAATGAACCACCTGGGTGGCCAAGGATACTTTGAGTATTGGAGAAGGTGGCAACAAAAGGAACCATGACTATGGCAATCTCTTTGTGTTGTGCTCCAAAGGAAAACCACCCAGGAAACTTAGAGATTGAACATGTTTCTCGTACAGTGGCTTCCGTGTACAACCACATGCTAAATGGGCTCTGGCTTAGTCAACTACATAGTGGAAGTCCCATGCATTGGCATCTTCAGGTTAACTAGATTTGTGTAAGGGAGTAACCCTACATTTGTGTCTGGTAGACAAGCTAGCATTTTGTATTGGGAGGACTCCTATGGAAAGACTTTGTCACATTCTCGATCTGTCGGTACTCCATTTTGGTGAGTACTTATCCAGCGGCCACTAGTGGCGTCAAGACGAGATTGTGTCATGTGGGTAAAGTGTACAACTTCTGCAGAAGATAATAAAATCTAAGTACTTAGCCGTGTCCCCGGTTATGGACAATACTGAGCAACTAAGGCCTGAAGCTATGGAAGATCTCGACACTCTAATTTCTAAAAGAAAACTTTTAAAACTTGATGCACTTGGGGTTACCAAGGAGCTCAAGATATTTTGACAAAACTTGATGCACTTGGGGTTACCAAGGTGCTCAAGAGATTTTGACAAGGACTTGAACACTTGAGTTTTTACCAAGGAGTTCAAGAGATTTTTGAAAGGAGATTTGACAAAGGACCAAAACCATTTTGAAAAGATAGGATAAAATATTGCTTTATGCAAATGAGCCTTAAACTCTACTTAGCCAAATATGCATGTATTGATAGAATCCACTTATATTCCACATAGTAGTGAAACTTGCCAATACAATTCAAATGTATTGACCCTTGTGGCTGTAACTTGTAATGTTGCAGGTTTGATTGTTTTTAGTGAAGATTGATTGATTAGGATTACAAAGTCTACAACATACTGTGGCACTTTGAAGATGAAGGACCCATGATTATAGTTATTCCGCTGCAATGTAATGTAATAGCCAAATGAGCTATGTATGATGTAATAAAATTATGTTCTTCCTGGTTATAAAGTTATATTATGAACTTTGTTTCTTGATATTACATTTAAACTGTGGATGCTAGGTATTGATCCAGGGACTAGCATTGTAAACACAGGGGGCTCTATCTTATTAAAGATTGGAACCTCTACAGGGTGCCAGAACGGAGTTTCTGGATCCGAATCTTGGTTTCTGGTGGCGACGGTGTAGTGGAACTCTTTCTAGAAAAACTATCGGCCCTCACTCGGTTTTTAGGTGGAAAGGCAACTTATAGGCGTAGAGGTAGTCCGAGGGGATGCCTAGGGAGGCTGCACCCCCACCAGGCGCGGCCAGTGATGGGCCCACGCCTGGGGTGGGTCTGGGCCCCCTAGGCCCCCTCTCCATCTCTCCTTCTGGCTCCATGGATCTTCTGGTGAAATATAGTTTTTGGCATATTTTCCAGGATTTTTCCTGATAGTTGATTTTCTGCACAAAAACAAGACACCAAGGTAATTCTGCTGAAAACAGCGTCAGTCCATGTTAGTTGTATCCAAATCACACAAGTTTAGAGGAGAAATGATAGCAAAGTGTTCGAGAAAGTAGATACGTTTTGGACGTATCAGACTTCAACTGAGCTAAATACACCTGATCCTATTACTCTTGAACCAGATATACCTGAACCAATTCCAATACCAAAACCAAAGAAGAGAGGAATTATTGCATTAAATGATGAAGTGATGAAGGAAGCTAAGAAATGTCTAAAGGAGAAAGGTGTTAGAGCTGAAGATGTGAAGAATCTACATCCTATAGAAGAATTAAGTAAGCCAATTCCCACTCATCTACTATTGAGGTACACTCTCTCCAACACTTTTATGAAGGTGATATTCCTTATGCTAAGCCTCCTGATCAATGTTTAGAGGAACTTGACATTTTTATTGTTAAGCAAGGTAATTTTAATAAACAAGTTCAGAATCATTTATCGGAAAACTCTAGAGCTATCAATGAGTTGAAAGATATTGTGGAAAGAACTTCTAATGATATTAAAATTCTTTGTAAACACTTTCAAATGGTTCAAACCCAACTTGATCAACTTGCTAAGGTACAAAAGGATATGCTAGGTAATGCTTCAGGAGATAAACATGCTTATGGAATTAGAACAAGGAGTGGTATAGCTACTCGAGATCCTTTATATCCTGAAGGACACCCTAAAAGAATTGAGAAGGATTCTCAACAAGGTGAAGATAGTGGTAGTCCTCATAAGAGAAATAAAAAGAAACATAGAATAGTTGAGGAACCACTTGATCCTGCTGTAGATCCTAATAGTATATCTCTCTCTGGTGCTGAAACTGAGAGTGGTAATGACTAGTGAAGTTACTCACAAAGGCCTCTTGAAAGTCGACCCAACTATTGATGCTTCCGGGAGGCAAGTTATTCAGCCATACCCTTGCTGGACCTTCCAGCATTTGTGGCATGTACGGTACTGCCCATCTCAAATTACCCTGCACAATGTTTACCGCAGTTCCGTAATCGATAAGCCAATCCTCAGGTTTGGTGCTACCATCATATGTATTAGTGCCTCTCGCCAGCTGAAAGTTTGGTGCTGGTGGCTCTCTCATGATTCTCGGTCCAAAGCATGGTGGAACTGGCGGACCTTGTGCTTCGACAAGTTCAACCTATAGGGTTTGCAGCATAGAAAACAAAAAAATTCCTACGATGGGAATAACTATGTACCAAGATCTATCTACTAGATACAATCAACGGGCGGATGTACATCCGTAGGGAACATAACCTTGAAGACCGAGAAATCTTAACGAGGTTTAACTCGTGGTTGATGTAGATGATCTCTTGCCGATCTCAAGATCGAGAGGAAACCCTAGAACCGCAAATCAGCGGCGCATCTGTGCTCGCACACACGTCCGAGGCACCGAGCAACCTCCGCCTCCTCGCTCCAGCGATGCAGCGGAAGCACAACTCTTTCTTGCCGAATAGCCACCGGGAACATGTATCTCGCTAGTCTGAGACCATGGGGGATAAATACTAGAGGGGAGAGAGATCCTTCACGACGAGGTGTGAGTGAGAAGTGAGGAGGGGGCTCCTTTTATAGGAGGAGGGGGCACCCAAGGGGATGGCCGCCGTCCATGGGGGCTTCCTCCTCCCCTCCTTCATTCATGTGGGTGGACACTCCACTCACAAAAAAAAACCTTCAATTTTCTCCACTCAAATTCCCATTAAATTTCCACCAAATTTAATGCAAACTCTCATTAAATAAAACTCCTTTTATTTATTCAGAATATTGTCAATTACTTTAATGACAAACATTCACATATAACCCCTTGCTAGTATTTCATTTCACATGCAGAAACACTTTCCGCAATTTCACCTGAAATCCAGTTTCGGTATCTAGTAAAATAAATTTATGCGCTTGTTATTCTTTTTAGCATGAAAACTTTGCTCCAATTGGTGTCGGTGTCTCTTAAGTGTGTCACCCTACGGTTTGCGAATAATGCGGACATGATCGAGACCCCTCTCAGATCAATAATCAGAAGCGGGACTTGGAGATCTGTACTGACTCCCACACATTCAACAATGACTTTCTTGTGATCGTGAGAACCTTTTATGCTAGTATCTTAATCCCTTTGTTTCGTGATATATTACATGTCCGAGATTCGATCATCGGTATCTCCATACCTAGTTCGATCTCCTTACTAACATGCACTCTTTTATCGTTCCCGTGATATAAACATTCTAGTGATCAAATCACTTGCTTGCAAGCTAATCAATGTGATATCACCGAGAGGTCCCAGAGTATATCTATCTGTCATCGGGATGAACAAATTCCACTCTCGTTCCATGGGACTCAACATAACACTTTAGTAGTACTGAACCCATCTTTATAATCACACTGTTACGGTGTGACGTTTGATGTTATCAAGATACTCTTCTAGTGTTAGTGATTGACAAGATCTCATGGTCTAAGGATTAGGATCACTTCGTATGATGTTATAGTAATATAAACTCAGTGACTTTTATCATAATGCTATACTTCGGATGAATGTTCATCACACCATTCCAATAATGTTGTGACCTCGTTATTAACAACATCCAATGTCCATGATCAGGAAACCTTGATCATCTTGTTAATCAAGGAGCTAGTTTATGAGAGAGGCATAACTAGGAACTTTCTGTTTGTTTATTAAACACACATGTATTAATGTTTCCATATTAATACAATTATACCATGCAAAATAAACATATATCATATACTTGGAATATACATAATAACCACTTTATTATTGCCTCTCAGGGCATATTCCCTTCACAACCATCTTTATCTGATCGATCTTTAGTATTGCATCATCCGGCTGGAGGTTTCTGCCTCCCCGCCGAGATCCCAGCGCGTTATACAAGTGATCCATCATTTGATACCCGGCATTTATCATGGCCGAGTAACCATCATTATATCTATTAGCATTTTGATCTGCGGGTTGTTGCGCCACTCGCCCTGCATTTTTTTGCTGCTTCTCTAGCTGTGCTGGTGGTGGATTCGGAGGAAGGTTTCCTCCTCCTATCGAGTGACTTCCACGCCTAGGCTGTGGCAGCTGACCTCTATTGTCATTTCTCTGGCTGGTATTCCTTTCTCGGCCAGTGTTCCCTTGGCTCTTGTTTCCCCGGCCAGCATTTTTTCATGTGCCCTGACCGTGATCTGGATTGCCTTGAGTAACTGTCGGGTCATACACAACCATATGCTTGTTTCTTCCCGAGTCTACATTTTTCCTTGTCTCTCTCTCTCGGCGCGTCACCCGGCGAGGAAGATACATGTCCAATTGGCCTAGCCGGGTTTGGTGTTGCTGAGTAAACCAGCTATGATCTTCCTAGTACACCCGGATTTTCCCTGTAGTATGCTTCATTCAGTTCCCCAATTGCTTTCACCAACTCATTCAATCATCCCTGTTGTTTTCTCTTTGCCTCACCCGTCAGGTGAGGTAAATCGTCCATCGCCGCTTCTGTAGATCTAAGATTTACAGTTTCCTTATTGTATGTTGGCCATATGGCGGTTTCATGGCGGAGTCAATCTCGACATGGCGTCTGCTACCAGCTCATTGTTGAGGTTCCTTCCTCTTATTGTTGTTGTGTCGAGCTGGGTTTTAGTCCCCTTGACTCGATTCGCCGAGTTGTACTCTCGAAGAGTAATATCTAGATCCTGCTGGAGCCGTGCAACCTCTTTATCTCTGTAACACCCCCGGGATTAGGGTTAAAATAACCTTAGATCACCATCTAAGATAAGCTCAACTCCAAGAACGAAAGATCATAGTATGATTCGGTAACATTACAGAACTTAGGGATTCAATAGCATAAGTTTAAACTCTTAACAGAGTATAGTATTAGAGTTATTACAAACCATAGGTCATAGACCCAACATTACATCACACAGCAAAAGAAAATTATGTTGTTCTACACAACAACTTAGCAAAGGGCCTAAGAGGCCATAAGCAGAAGCGACGTCCATCCCATAGTCCTTAGGCTGCTACCTGGGACCCCCAACTACTCGTCGATGTCAACATAGAAACCACCTTCAGTTGCAACTAGATCATTTGTATAAAAACAACAATGGCGCAAGGCTGAGTATAAGAATGTACTCCGCAAGACTTAGATAACCTAGATTCTACATGCTCTGGCTCGAAAGGCTTTCTCTGTATTTACTTTTGCATAAAGCGATCTTTATTTGTAAACAAGAGAGAGAAGAGGCTCGTCTACTCATAATCTTTTAAAAGAGATAAGATAATGACTTCTTCATCTTGTTCAGCATATCCTGATAACCACCAGCTTCATCAGAACCTCCTATCTAGGATCACCCCCTCGACCCAGAGGAAGCATCCTTAAGCACACGTGGATCAACAAGTTTTATAGTGGTTAACGTTATCTATGATCTTAAGTTTGGTCACCAAGCGTTCATAACCATGAACACAGCTTTTCAAAAAGATTTAACCCTGCAGGGGTGTACAACTTTACCCACACGTACCAACCGACTCTTAATGCCAAATTATTAGCCCTCTTCCTTGGAAGGCCGGTAGAGGATGGTTGACCACGGCCTTTACCTTGCTTTCGCCGAGACCATGAGTCACGCCCTAGGGATGGTTCTGCTGTAACGGGTCAAGTCCCGAATCTGGTCCCTAAAGATGTGAGGCGAGGTTGGTTCACCAAGGGCTCCGTCGACCCCAAGCAACCCGGTCCATGCTTCCCTACCTGTTATGATGCACCTCCTTCACCCCCTCTTTCGAAAACGTATTCAATGCGTATGTCAAATGGAAAGCCCGAACTATGTGACTCATGGAATCTACTAGGCAAATTAGTTAGTCGAGGGGTTGTCCAGGCCCCGTGTGGCTGTACGCTCGTCTTGGTTCCAAAGGCAAGAACTCAGTTCCTAATGGTGGCAAGCATGGGACTACAAAAATCACACCCAATGTGGCCTCCCATACAAGCCTTAGCATATTTATTTATCTGCATCGACGATACCTCCACCTCCTACCTTTCTAGATTCTTTGGCACCTTCGAATCATCATATGAATGTATCAGACGGTACTATTAAGCATGGCTAAGCTGTCGGTCACAAAATCTCTAGCAACGCTCAGATGCCAGAACTAGGTATGGTGGGAGCAGTGGATCAGGAGTATAAGGCTACAAAAGGGAAAACTGTGCAGCAGATAGGTAACACTAACTACTGATAAAAGACCACATTGTAATCGTGTGTGTAAGTTTCCCAACCTTTAATAAGGTAGAGATCCCTGTGTTTACAATGCTAGTCCCTGGATCAATAGCTAGCATCCACAGTTAAGATGTAATATCAAGAAACAAAGGTCATAATACAACTTTATAACCAGGAATAAAATATTTCATTACATCTTACATAGCTCATTTGGCTAATACATTACATTGCAGCAGAATATCTATAAGCATGGGGTCCTTCATCTTCAAAGTGCCACAGGCAGTCATGTTGGTTGTAGACTTGTAATCCTAATCAATAAACTTCACTAACATCAAACAAACCTGCAACATAATAAGTTACAGCCACAAGGGTCAATACATTTGAATTGTATTGGCAAGTTTCACTACTAAGTATAAATATGTGGATCCTATCATTACATGCATATTTGGCTAAGTGGGGTTTAGGATCACTTGCAGAAATCAATATAGTTTTATCCTATCTTTTCAAAATAGTTTTTGATCTTTGTCAAATCATTTTGAACTTCTTGGAAAACTCCAAGTGCTTCAAATCCCTTGTTGTCACCCTCAAGTTTTAACTTTGAGAAATTGGAATGTCGAGATCTTCCATAGCTTCAGGCCTTAGTTGCTCAGTATTGTCCATAACCAGGGACACGGCTAAGTACTTAGAATTTGATCTTCTACAGAAGTTGTACACTTTACCCACATGACACAATCTCATCTTGATGCCACCAGTGGCCGCTGGATAAGTACTCACCAAGATGGAGTACTGGCAGATTGAGAATGTGACAAAGTATTTCCATAGGAGTCCTCCCAATACACAATGCTAGCTTGTCGTCCAGGCACCAATGTAGGGTTTCAAGTTCCCTAACACAAATCTAGTTAACCTGAAGATGCCAATGCATGGGACTTCCACTATGTAGTTGCCACCTAAACATGGTTCCTTTTGTTGCCACCTTATCCAACCTTGAGTATCCTTGTCCACCCAGGTGGTTCATTGAGTACTTGTTTTATTATATAAAACATAAGTCTTTTCAATACTTCATATATTCATAACATGTATCCCATCCCATTATATAGCAGTGCTAAGCATACTACAACTACATTGTTTCCACTAAGGAATATATAGGGGTATCCTATTAGGATTTAGCATAGCATAAAATATAGTAAACCTTTCCATGCATGTTACAAAAATCCACTAAGTGTAATGAAAATAGTAGGACTTGGATCATAGTGTCACTTGCCTTTTTAGTAGAGAATGTTGGTTCACTTCTTGATCTTGCAAATATCACACTCTTCTAATTCCACTACAATACAATCAAGTAAACACATATTCAACACAACATTCAAACAACTTAACACACATAAAATAACAAAAACAAGGTCATGCATGCAAGCATGCAAAAGATAGTTTTATTTGCAAAAATGGTTTCTACTAGGCTCTAAACATTATAAAGTTCAAAGTGGTCATTTTCTAAACTGGTAAAAACCATTTCCAAAAGGTTTTATCTATAAACCATTTTTAAGTCATTTCATTATTTTATGTGGTTGAAAAATGCTTTTAGCAAAGCAATATTCTTATATTGTTCATCAAATAAGTTGTTAATTCACAAAACTTGGTGTTTAGGGTCAGAAGATTTGAATCAAATCATTTCTCAAAGGTTTTACTCAAAAATCATTTCCATAACAAAATCAATATTTTTATTTGACTAGAAATGAGCTAATTCAAGTATTTATTCCTAAACTTCACAAAATTCATTTTTAAATTCATGGGTTGGTTCCTGGGGTCAGTAGGTTCACAACAAAACAATTTGCAAAGATTTCAACCTCAAAATCATTTTAGAATAGTTTTATAACCTAAACAAGCATACAAATGTTTCTGCAAAAACAAACAATTTAACAGAAACTTTTTACTAAAAAAATTGCATGGTTGGCTAGGGCTTGTTCCACTGATTCCATTGATATAAAATTTGCAAATTTTGGACGTGTGGATCAAAAGTTATGAGGTTTACAAATTTGCATCTAAATCAGATTCTAAAATCTGTTTTAAATCATTTGGTGCCACGTGTCATGTTTTTATTGGGCGGTACCGCTTCGTGCGGATCAGCCTCTGCGGGGCGTTGGATTTAAATAGATCGCGCGGCTCAGATCAAACGTACCCCTTCGTTTTAATGAATATATCCTAGCCAACGGATTGAGATCCAACGGATCACAACAGCCAGACTATAACTGGGCAGCGCTAGCGGCGGCGGACGGCGGTGCGTGCTCGGATAGTGAGCTTGTCGGCGAATTAGGTCGCGCGGGAGAGGGAGAGGATGCTCACCATGCTCGCCGAAGTGCAGCGAAGCTCAAGGCGTGATCAGTTCGTCGAGGGGCGCAGAGGAACGGGGTGGATTGCTCGCCGGAGCTTGCAGCGGCGTCGGGTGCTTCTGGTTGTCGTTGGAGGCGAGGTTTGAGGGCGCGCTAAGGCAAATAGACCATGCGGTTAGCTGCGAACGGTACTGAGGATCACAGGAGCATCATTGGGAGGTGCCGGGAGTCAGATTACGGGGAACTTCATGGGAGTCGAGGCAGGAGGCGGCGATGCTCTGATGTTGAGGTTGCCGAGGCTACGGTGCTCGCGCGGGTGTGGGGTTGGTGCTGAGAGATGCGAAAGAAGAGGGATAGCAGGATCGTGTGCTCTGGGAGGCGAGGGGCGGTTGGACGGCGCCGGAATTGGTCGGGGAAGCTGTCGGAGACAGAAGGTTTCGAGCTCTCAATTGGGGCAGCCCTGGGGCAGAGGGGAGGATCTGTTTGGGGTAAAGAGAGAGGAGTGAGGGGCGAGTAAGTACGTGTGATCACTGGCAAGAATTACTCGCGCAATAACTCGTATTGACGCCGGAGTTAATCGGCAGCAACGGCAGGGAACGGCTGGCGCGAGGTTGATGACGCTGAGGTGGCGTGGGGCCTATCTGTCAGCGTGAGGAAGAGGGGGAGTGGGGCCTGCCTGTCTGTGACTGCGCGGGTGCGTGTGTGGGTGAATAACGCTTCACGCGTGGGGTAAACATAAGGGCTGTCTTGTTGGGCTGTTGGGCCAGTTTAGTGGGTCGAGTCTGATTCCATTTTTTTTATTCTGTAATATTTTTCTTTTTCTAATTTATTTTTCTGTTTTCAAATTCAATAAAACAATTCAAACAACAAATAAATTCAAACTTCCACCACACTTTGTATTTGAGTTTGGTTCTGTTAACAATACAAAACCAATTCCCAAAGATAAAATAATATTTTTTATTTTAGGGTCCATTTATAATTAAATAAAATAGTCCTTAATTATTAAATCAAATAGGATTTGTTTTATTTAAAATCTTTATTTGAAATCTAAATAAAACCAAAAACACTTCAGTAGGTTTTGTTTGAGAATATAAAATACTTGGAAAACTTGTTTAAAATAATTTAACAATTTTTTAATGTTTTAATTAAAATGGAAAAGCCTTTACTTAAATCAAATTGGATATTAAATCCTTATTATTTTATTTAAATAAACCTTTACTATTTTTATCAAATAGAAATATTTTATTTCAAAGGCTTGGCCAAGTTTTAATTTGGCTTATAAAATAATCCTTATTTAAATTTCTACCTTTTCATTTGAAATCCAAATCTTTTTATTAAAAGATCCAAAAATAGTAATTTTAGATATTTTTAAGTTTATTGTTTATTTATCTTTTTAAATCCCTTTAGGATTTTATTTGATCCACATAGGTTTTGAAAGTTTCCAATTGGAATCCAAAAGTTTCTTTTCACCCTGAAAATCAACAAAATTTTATGTTATTCATTTATTTTTCACATAACAAGATTTGGAAAATCTTGGGATGTGACAGTGTGCATCATAGCAAGAAAGTAAATACTTTGTAAAACATAGGTTCAGAATGAGAGGCTACGCTTGCCTTGCCCTTCAGTAGACAGGTATGGATCTTTGGTGTTGTTGACTTTAGCCTCAGGCTCGGATCCTATCGCGGAGAACCAATACCGCAAAGGAAGGCGACAATCAAGACATGGCATAATGCAATGCACAATCAATATGTATGACATGTCATATTAGAGACTACACATTAACCCAAAGTGCCCTGGCGAAGGTGCATCGTCGAGCCCACATGTATATGGGGGATGTCGATGTTTCTCCAACTAAACTAGGGTTTTAAGTTGCTTGACAATGTATGATGATCACTTAGACATATAGCTCTCAATTTTCTGAACATTTTGATATATTATTCATATTTTTCTGATTAACTATGAATTAGTTATGAATTTTACAAATTTATATTAATTTCTGCCATTTTTAAAAATTTCTAAAAAGGATTAAACAATTGCTGCATCACCCTGACATCACCAAACCTAACCCTAAAACTTTCTGCATCGTGGCTGTTTCTACCCACAGCCACTGACTAGGGGGCCCCAGTCCACGATGGGTTCACCCTGAGGCCACGAGGGCGCCACGTCAGACGCAATGGCAGGGAGAGGCAAACGGTGGTCGCCGCCGGCGACCCAGGCCATCCTAGCACACGCAGAAGGGCGCGCTAGAAAGAGCACGAAGAGGCGGACCACATAGAGGTGGCGCCGCCTCTTTGTGGTCACCGGAGATCCGGCTCTGATGAGCTCCAGCGGAGGCACGCGTAGGTGCCCATGGCGGAGACGATAGAGAGGAAGAGGAAGGGGTTGGAGAGCACTAGGATTCTCAGAAGTTCACCAGGATTGAGATCGTGCAGTCAGAAGGACGAGGCGTGGCCAGAATCGACGGCGAGCAGCGGCAACTGGCGGCGGAGGGAGCTCCCGATTTTGACGATTAGGGGTGCGCCGAGCTGTGTGAGCTAGCTAGGAAGAACAAGGAGGCTATGGCGAGTTTGGTGGTGGTCTCAGCCAGGCTTGGGGAGACCAGAAACGGTGAGGCCTAAAGAGTCTGCGAGCTAGATCTCGCCGGCCATGGTGATAGGGATAAGGGGGGAGTGACGCGTTGGGGATTCTCCACTGCGACAACAGTGCCTCTTATTGACGCTAGCTGGCGGCGGCGGGAATCTTGGCGCGGCTTCGTCGGTGGACAGCGGTGGCGTCGACACGGAGGAACTTCCCCATCGTCAACGAAGACGACGACGCGGGACACAGCCGAAGCGGTACGGGCCGACTATTGGGCCTTGGGTGGGCCGCGTTGGGTTGCTATGGGCTGCGCAGCGCGGCAGAGAGAGAAAGGAGATGGGCCACAGCTTGTTAGCTATTGCTGCCTATTTTTTTATACAAAACCCTTTTATTTTTCTGTTTACTGTTTTTCTCTTTTGCATTTGATTTTTCAAATCTGTTTGGAACCATTTGAAAAATACCAGAGGTTTGAAAATACTTGAAAATATTGCAGGGCCCTTGTGATCCATTTGGGCTGCACAATTTTGATACTTTTCAAAATATAAAACATTTTGGATGCATTTCAAAGAGAGGGGAAAACTAGGGTTTGAAAATTTTCATTTGTTAAGACACTTGCTCACATGCATTACTATGTTGATTTAAACACATGCATGCAATGCTTAAGTACTAATTACATTATTACAAACTTGGGTTGTTACAATCTCTATCCAACACTTTCTTCCTGGTTTCTTCTAACTCGGCTTGTGCACGCACCGGGTCAGGTGCTGGTGCCACTGGTTCTGCTAGCTTGTCTATCGCTTCCTGCAACTCTTTCGCCCTCCTACTCATTGCTAGGTTCTCTAGTTTCTCCAACTACTACCTTGGGTGTGGCATCTGGATCTTCCTCTTTTGCCAGCTCGTTTATCACTGGAGCTACTAGAGGTGCTGGGGGACGCAAGGGTGCGGGTGCGATCATCATTACCTCAGCAGAAGCAACCCGTTGTAGTTTTCCTGCAGCATGAACCACAGGTGGATCCGGCGCCAAGACGACTCGCTCGGGGTATGCGCGCTCCACGCGCTCCGCAACGTAGACTTGATGCTCGCCGAACTTGATGAAGCCACCACCCCTAGGGAACGGCCTTGTGCCGAAGCAGCCTGCATTGTCATTAATGAAGTTAAGAACGCCAAACCACTAGATGAGGCCTGAGTAGACGTGCTCGCCTGGTGAAGCGATGATGTTGCCCGTCCG
Organism: Avena longiglumis; assembly: GCA_030063025.1. Taxonomy (NCBI): domain Eukaryota; kingdom Viridiplantae; phylum Streptophyta; class Magnoliopsida; order Poales; family Poaceae; genus Avena; species Avena longiglumis. The sequence continues at coordinate 19,931,955 of CP125974.1, forward strand.
GATGATAACCCCAGCAAGCGCTGCTGCTGGCCCCATGGTGGGCGCCAACTGTCGTGGTGGTGTCACGGAAGATGCCATGGATAGGCTTAAGTTGGGACCGGATGGACGCTTGAGGAATCCGGGAAGATGCCATGGTGTTGTTCTACCCCTCCTTATATAGGCAACGAGAATAACTAGGTTACAGTTAAGATCCAAGGGTTTATTGTTTGGGCTTTGTCATTTCGTTGCGGGTCGGTTCAATGGGCCATCCCTAGCCCCTTGATCCAGTTAGCAAAGGTACGTAGCCAACGGTGCTTTTGCCATCTCCTCTTGTACATAGACGCCATCTCCTTTGGCGTCACTCTTTGCTTTATGCATCACTTGGTGCTTTTGGCGTCACCCGGCTCCTTTAGTTGTCACCCAGCGGCGCCCTTCTCATTTGACTCCCCTTTAGCGTGGTCCTTCCCGGATCTTACTCGGAAAGGAGCCTCACTACCTCCTTCACTCGGCTTCTCCTTATGAGACTCAGCCTGTCGTTACCTGCAGATTATAATTTCTTGCCCTTTACGAGCCGACTTACTTCTTATGTCGGCCTCGTACTAGCAAGATGACCCAGCAATTGTAACTCGGCCCATGTCAACTCGCCTCCCAAGCCAGGCTGGGACAACAATGAGTTTCACCCCTTATGACCCTATTGTTGGAGATATGCCCAAGAGGCAATAATAAAGTGGTTATTATCATATCTTCATACTTATGATAAATGTTTACATACCATGCTATAATTGTATTAACGGGAAACATTAATACTTGTGTGATTTGTAAACATATAAGAGTCCCTAGTAAAGACTCTTGTTAAACTAGCTTGTTGGTTAATATATGGTCATGGTTTCCTGATCTTGAACATAGAGATGTTATTAACAACAGGGTCATATCATTAGGAGAATGATGTGATGGACATACTCCTATAGTTAAGCTTAGCATAAAGATCAAGTCATTTAATATAGTTCAATTGCTATAAGCTTTCTGATACATAGTAACCTAATTCCTTCGACCATGAGATCATGCTTATCACCATCACCGGAAGGATGCTTTGATGACATCAAACACCACACCGTAACTGGGTGGCAATAAAGATGGCATTGAGTGTTCAGAAAGTATGGGTTGAGACACATGGATCAAGAGTGGGATTTGTCCATCCATATGACGGATAGATATACTCTGGGCCCTCTCGGTGTAATGTCATCCAATTAGCTTGCAAGCATGTGACTGGCTCACAAGGGATCACATACCACGGGAACGAGAAAAGAGTACTTATCGGTAAAGAGGTTGAACTAGGTATGCAGAGATACTGACGATCAAAACCTCGGATAAGTAAACTATCGTGAGACAAAGGGAAATTGGTATCGTATGTAAGTGGTTCATTCGATTGCAAAGTAATCGTAGAAATATGTGGGAGCCATATGAATTTCCAGATTCCTCTATTGGTTATTGTTCGGAGAAGTGTCTCGATCATGTCCGCATAATTCACGAACCGTAGGGAGACACACTTAAGGATTCGATGTTGTTGAGTAGTTATGGAATGATGAGTAAGAGACCGAATGTTGTTCGGAGTCTCGGATGGGATCCGGGATATCACGAGGAGATCCGGAATGGTCCGGAGAATAAGGTTCATATAAGGAAAGTCCTGTTTCGGGGTTGGAGAATGGTTCCGGTGTTATCATCGGGAATGCTCTAGAAGGTTCCGGAATGTCCGGCACTCCAGAGGGGAAGGGTACATGAATGTGTCATTACAAGTTGGAATGGTTGCATCATGTACTAAGTGTCATCGCTGAGCAAAATAAAGGATAAATCAAATCCTAGTTTGAAAAGTCAAACGCCAATTTGAAAAGTCAAACGGCAAGTTTGCTTGGTGGAGGGAGAGTAGGAAACCTACTTGGGGAGGAAGTCCCTCTCCCTCCACCGCCGGTCAAGGAGGCCGAGTTGGGGAGGGACTCCCCTCCCCTTGGCCGCGCTCTCCCACCTATATAAGGAGGGGCAGGGCTGCCCCTCCTAGACCTACACCTCTCTCCTCTAAACCTAAACCCTAGCCGCCGGCCTCCACCAAAGTCGTCGCCGCCTCCTAGGGTTTGCCAAGTCGCCGAGTTGGGGCTCTCCTTTTTCCCTAGCCACCGGCCTAGCTCCCTATCCTTGGTGTGTCTAAACCCTAGATCACCGAGGCTCTCTCATAGTCCACCATACTCGCTCCGGCTTAAGGCGAAGCCCTGCGAGATCTCCCCTCTACTTCGGGTACCACGCCGTCGTGCTGCCGGAATCGCGAGGAGAGTGCTACAACCTCCGCTGCCTGCTGGAACTTGGGAGAGGAAGGTCTTCATCGAGTATCGAACGTGTGACCGACTGCGGGAGCACTGCCGGAACGCAGCGCCGGAAGGATCGTCTACGCGATCTTGAGATCGGCAAGTGTACGACTACATCACCCACGAGAATCTGCTCTCGTTAACCGCTTTGGATCTTCGAGGGTTAGTATTCCATCGACTCGTTGCTACAATCTAGTAGATAGATCTTGGCTTGATCATAGATTAGATCTTGATTGTGTGTTCATGCGGTAGAAATTTTTTGTTTTCCATGCTACGAACCCCTACACCTATCGGGGGTCATCCCCCCAACAAATTTTTTGAACCGTGGCCTCTGACCTTGACCTTTTTCGAGTCCCGTAGCTCCTGAAAACGCAAAAATACTAACATAGGGTGTTTTCTGCCAGACATACTTATAACCAAAATAAAGGGGATCATTGGTAAATCCCCATAAATTAATGCAAAATGTTAACATAACATCATATATGTAGCAAATATATGGGAATACATAACAACAAGCTGCAAAGTTCATGTATACATTTTACATGCATCAAACATCCCCAAGCTTAACCTATGCTCATCCTCGAGTGTAAAGGTGATAAAAATAACATGGGCTTTGGATTTTGATGCTTCTTTTCACTAGCAAGTATCACAAAAAAGCTAAATAGTTCATTGATTTAAGATAATAACAACAAGTAAGCATATCATAAAGTGATACCCCTTATAATATCATACTTGACAACACAATGTTCATAATGTTTACCACAAATGCATATAGTAATATGAGGCACTAATACATTCTTCATATAGATAAAATTATATATATATAGTGGCGGTCCTATGGTCACAATATTTGGCAAATAAGGTTGGAAAGAGTGTATGGCTGGCAAGTAGGAATTATCATATGTGAGACACGAGCTAATTTCCAAACACCTTATGGTTGAAGCATAGTTCATTATTAGTGTCCGGTTCCATTGCCCCTCATTACCTGATTTTTTTTGGCATTCTTGTTTTGGCACTTTTTGCTTCTTTCCTCTCTTTTTTATTTTATTTTTCTTTCTATGTCATTTTTTGCTTGTTGTGATTTTTGTGAAGGTCTAGCCTCTGCATACTCACTCTCTCACCTTTTGATATTATATAAATACTTGGAGGGTTTTTGAACTTATCTTAGCGATGGTACCCCTTTCCATGGATATGGAGGGTTTTTGCCCTCATCTTTTAGTGTATGCATCCTCTTATTGTTTTTGGGAAGGGTTACATTATGCCCAATGAGTTTGTGGTCACCTCATGACTAACTTCTCCATGTCACCCATACCCATAACAATAGTATGTGGAAACTAAATACTCCCTCCGTTCAAATATACTTCGCATTCTGGACTTTACAAAAATTCCCCATTTACTCGCGTTCTGCTGTTGATTGTCTTTTATGCCCCTCATATTGGTCTCCCATGCATTAAAAAGACACATCAAATCCCACACCTTGATTCCCTCACTTCGTACGCGCGCAAGGTAGAAATAAAGAGCAGATTGGCATGCAAAAAATTGCAACGGAGGGGAGCCCTTCCACCCAATGCATGCATGCATGAATTTATGGCAATGTGGGAGCAGGCAAGGGCAAATTACACCAATTTCTTACAATTTAGCTCAACGGTTTCCCTCCTTGGTATCTGAGATTTTGCCAAAACGCGAAGTATATGTGAACGGAGGGAGTAATATCTCACACATGATATCATACTTTACGATATAGCTTGAGCTATTTGGGTAGGTGTTTCCTATATATAAATACAAAGTTTGTTTTGCTAAAGGAGGTTGTTTCAGGGCTAGCAATGGTAACCATTTGATCTTCTACAAGAATGCAAAGTGCCCACGGTACTAAGTCATTTCTAGAAGACAATATAAACATTAAGCATCATTTATGTTGAATATAAGAACTAACACAAGACGATACCCCTATAAGCCATCACTCCTTAAAGAGTTCATTGGATAAAACTACCACAATTGGGGCTGTCGGGACGGGTCAGTACCTGTCGTGGTGGTGTCATGGCAGATGCCATGGGTAGGCTTAAGATGGGGGCCGAATGGGTGCTTGTGGTCACCGAGGAGGGTGTGCACGGTCTTTCCATGCACGAAGAACAAGATGAACTCTCCACACTTAGGAATCTTATTTATGCTTGTGGTTTACAAGTGCTCCTAGAGCTGTATCAACTTGAGTTCAGTGCACTCGTTTCCCACTAGGTCCAACCCCATCTAACCCTAGCTATCCCCCTCCTTATATAGGCGATGTCTAGCTAGGTTACACCCCTTTGGGTCCTAGGGTTACTGTTTGGATCTTAGCGCTTACTGTTTGGGCCGGGTGTACTAAGCCTAGTGGCCGAGTCCATAAAGCTGGACAGCTAATGGTCTTCACGTATGTCGCCTCCAGTTCCTTTGGCGTCATGCAGTAACTTTGTACGTCAGCCCTTGTTTTAGGCGTCACCCGGCTCCTTTCGTGTCATCCGACGTCGCCCTTCTCTTTTGACCGTGCTTTACTTTGGTCCCTCCTGAACCTCACTCAGAAAGGTGCCACACGTACTATCTGACTCGGCCCTTCCTCGTGAGACTCGCCTCATGGGTTCCTGCAAGATCAACAAACTTGTCTTATATGGGCCGACATAGGGTCTATGTCGGACGCATATGACCATCTTAACCGGCCATCCTTAGCCGGCATGGTTCTTCCTTTACTCGGCGTAAGCCAAGCTAGGCAATGTTTTACCCCTTGTGACCCTACCGGGGGTTATCCCCCCGACATTAGTCCCCAAAGCTGGTGAGGTCTAGCAGTTCTAGCTACTAGGTATCTCCAGGTTCCTTTTACGTGATTGGAACTTCTTCTTTTGTCTTTATTTACTGCTTAGGGCGCACTTTTTAATGCAATCTTGCGTCTTGCCGAGTCTGTCTGACAGTTTTTGGGTCTATTCTTTGAATTCTTGGCTCATTTTTGCCTCATGCTGAGTCATTTTGGCCAATTCCGAGTCATTTTCGGCGTGCGTCAGTCACTGACAGCTGGTAATCATGGTGACTTGCCTCAAATTTTGTTCCAAGCTCTGATCGCACAGTGACGGTTGCACAGTAATTCCCTATCACTGTGGTTGTCCAATCACCCTGCGCCCCTCGTCCTGCTCTGCATGACGTGGCAGCGGATTTTCCATGTATTGTTGACACGTGGCGCCCGCTACCTGGCTCACTCGGCCGTATACACGGCCACACGCTAGCCGCACAACGCAGGGGGATCCCACGATTGGGATTTTTACTTCCCTTAAGTAGGGTTGAGGGGATCATAACTTCCCTCGCCCATTCAGTTTCCCCATAGCCTCTTCTTCTTCCTTGCGCTTCCAAAATCCCAATTGCCCCTTTGCGGTTCTTATTCCTCTGCGATTCCCCCTTTCCCCATTCTATTCCACTACGGGTCCTTGCTCCTCCAAGCCTCTTCCAACGGCAGAAGAGACTAACTCCAGGGAGGTAATGGATGCTCGCGATGGTGCGGAGGGAGCCGAAGAACATGAGGTCCCCGCCGGCGAGCGCGGTGGCCGGGAGGGCTCAGAAGTCTCCACTGAGGAGCTTGAGTGGTTGCGCTCCACCAGGCGCATCCCGCTCGAGGTGGACTGCCATCTTCCCGTTGGTGAGATTTCCCCCAAACCCGATGCCAATGAGAGGGTGGTTTTCCTCTCCCATTTCGAGCAAGGATTTGCCTTGCCTGTGAGGAATTACTTTGCTTCCTTTCTTTCCACCTTCCATCTTCAGACCCATCACTTTCCTGCCAATGCGATTGGCCCCCTCTCTAGTATTATTTCTGCTTGCGAGGCCTACCTTGGAATTTGGCCTACAGTTCTTCTGTGGGCCAAATATTTTAGTTTTAGGATCCAAGTAGTTCCCCAGCCTGGCGCTCCCCGAGACAAGAAGAGGCCGAACCGGTGCGGTGCCGCTAGCATCACACCCATGAGAGATTCCATCTTTCCTCGGGTTACTAGCCTAGACTCTTGCAAGAAGTGGCATAGGACTTTCTTCTATGTCAAAAACAGCGGGGCCATGTAACACCCCAGTTTTAGTTAGATAGTAATTAGGGTTTTAATTGTGCATAACATGAGCATCATATCTTAAAATTGCATTTTGGAAAATAAATCAAACCCTAAACCCTAGCTTTCTCCCCTCTCTTTGAAATACATTCAAATAGTTTTAATTTCAAAAATTACCAAAATGTAGGGAACCCAAATTGTTATAAGGGTCCTTGCAATATTTTAACATTTGCAAATGTTCTGGTATTTTTGAAATGATCAAAAACAGATTTGAAATGCGTTTGCAAAAGAAAGAAACAACAAAACTAAATAGAAAAAATGATTTCTGAAAAAAAAGTAGCAGCAGCAGCTTCTCAGGCCGCAGCCTAGCCGGCCCAGTTCCCTCTCCTCTCCTCCCTGCCGCCAGAGCGCAGCAGCTAAGGCCCAGCAGAAGCCCAGTTGTGGCCCATGTGCATCCTGTACCGCTTCGGCGTCATTTCTGTCATCTTCCTCGACGATGAGGAAGTAGCTTGGTGTCGCCGCCGACATTGCCGATCCTCGCCGCCTGATCCTCGCCGTCCGTCGAGCTCGGGAGGAGGATAAGGTCGCCACGCCATCGTCCTTGCTCCCCTATCCATTCTTCCCCTCCCCAGAGACCCCTCTCTCTCTTCTCTTCCGCACGGAGTCGAAACCCTATCCCAGACCTCGTTGGTGTCTCGCCGTCCCCAGCCTCCCCTCGCTGTTCTGAGTCTGCTGGAAGATCCGCCTCGCCGTCTTGATCAAGCTCGCCAAAGGAATCGACCAGGGGAGCTCTTAGTCAGCTGCATCGGACTCGTCTCCCTCAATCCCGACGACCACCACCGTCGTCGATTCTCGCGCCTCTGTCCTCCACAGCCTTCGCCGTCATCACCAATCGCCTCGTGGTGAGCCCCTGGTGCTCAGGCACCCTCTGGTTGCCTTGCTCGCTTGCTGTATCCACCGCTCGTCGTTGATCTGCAAGCTTCGCTGCCACGCGCCGCCGTGTAGCTCTCTCCGGTGACCAAATCGTAGCGGCACCGCCCTCTTTAGTTTCACCCTGCAGCGCTTGTTCGAACTCGCCTCCGGCCCGGCTCTCCTCGGCCGCTTAACCACCGCTGGCCGACGTGTCTCCGGCGAGCCCAACATGGCGTATAGGTGGCGTCGACGTGGCCTCAACGTGGTCTGTTGACCAAGCGTGTCCACCGTGGCTTGATGATGTGGCCCCGGGCCCTGTAGTCAGCCTCTGGGGCTAGGTTCTGCCCCGGTGAGAAATGCCTGACCCTCTGCTAACGTCATATTGATGTGATAAACCTTTTTAAATAATTCCAGAAATTTAATAAAACTTGTAAAATTCATAACTTATTATTTATAAGTCAGAAAATACATATAATATACCAAAATGTTTAGAAAAATGAGCACTATCTAATAGAGCTATAATCATGCATTGTTCAAAAACTTAAATGACAAGTATAATTAGAATAACACAGTAACCCCTCTCATATACATCCGGATTTTCCCCGAGTTAGGGTTTTCACCCCTCGGAACCCCGATTAAACAACCGAGCATGCATTATGGTTACATTTCAATGCAATTTAACTTGTCATATCATCATCCTTTCTTGAGAATTGCATCGATGCCATGTGTTCATTGTTTCCCTCTCTTTCCGGTGTTTGGTTCTTCCCGGTAGAATACGATATCAAGATCAAAGCCCAAGATCAACACCGTCAAAGATCGAAGATCGACAAACAATACTTGACCAACTATAACCAAGTCAAGTACAAGGCTCCCGAAGATTTGCTTATTGGTTATCAACTGGCAAAGGCAAGCATAGCCCCACCATGATATAATCCTATGTTTTCGAAAGCATCTAATTCAGCCATATTGCATACGATTGTACTATGGTCTTCTATCGATAGATAGAGTATCCTATCTGTTGCATTACTTCCTTTGAGCTTATATTACCTGATCCATTGCTCCTAGCACAACTAGGTTTGGCTTGTGTGCACTGCTAGAGCTTATATCTATGTCCTGCTTAGCCATCCATAGCTGTTGATTCTGGTTCATCCAGATGATGTATCAGATGCAGATAATCTAGTGTGACGGGAGATCGTGATGATATGAGATTAAACATGCTAAGGCTTGTATGGGAGGCCACGGTGGGATGTGGTTTTTCTAGTCCCATGCGCGCCACCACTAGGACCCGAGTTCTTGCCTTTGGAACCGAGATGAGCGTACAGCCACACGGGGCTTGGGAACCCCTCGCCTGATTAACTTGCCTAGTAGATTCCATGAGTCACATAGTTCGAGCGTTCCATTCGACATATGCATAGAAAATCTTTTGAAAGATTTGACGGGTGAAGATGCATTCATAACAGGTAGGTAAGCGTGGCCGGGGTTGCTTGGGGTGGATGGAGCCCCTACTAAACCAACCTCGCCTCACATCTTTAAGTACCGGCTTCGGGATTTGACCCATTACAGCGGAACCATACTTATTGCGTGACTCATGGTCTCTCCAAAAGCAAGGTAAAGGTCGTGGCCAACCACCCTCTGTCGGCCTTCCAAGGAAGAGGGCTAATGATCTGGCATTAAGAGTCGGTTGGTACGTGTGGGTAAAGTTGTATACCCCTGCAAGATTAAATATTTTCGAATAGCCGTGTTCACGGTTATGAACGCTTGGTGACCAGATTCTAAGATCATAGAGAACTATAACCTAATCATAAAACTTTGTAGATCAACGTGTGCTTAAGGACGCTTCCTCATGGGTACGAGGGGGTGATCCGAGATAGGGTTCAGATGATGATTTGGTGGATATCAAAAGATGATGATCAATACTTTGGAGATGTCGCTCTCTTATTCCCTTTTCAAATACTCTGATTAGACGAGCTTCTTCTCTCTCTTGTTTTACAAACAAAGATGGCTTTATGCAAAACAACTCCACCAGTCATAAGTCTTGCGGAGTACACCCTGTACTCACCCTTGCTTTGTTGATACTTTTGGTAGAGTAAGTGTTCACCTAAAGATGAGTTCTGTAATACATCGACACCGACGAGTAGCTTGGGGTTCCCGGCCGGCAGCCTGGAATCTATGGGTTGGGACGTCATCGTTATGCTTCAGGCCTCTTAGAACATTTGTTAAGTTTGCTATAATTAATAGCATAATTTTCCTTCCGTTGTTTGATGTTTGTGGTTAGTGACCTCTACTTGTATTAATTTGGTTCTCTGCTCAGTTATGAGCTTGCTGTAATAATTTTTCTGTCGTAGGGTCACTGATGTGTTACCAATTCTTCACTGGATATCCTTGAGCTCAAGGTTAAGCTTATGTCAGACGGAGGTCTGGGATTTGTTTAGCCCTGATCCCGGGGGGTGTCACAGTCCACTGATTACATCTGTCTCCCTCCTTTCTCGGATGAGGTCCCCAGCAAAGAGTTCTGGCAGCTTGACCCGCGCGACCAAAACGCTGCAGTGAATGAGGCCAATGTAATTCTAGAGAGTTGTTGTTGCCGGATGAGAATTTCCATCTCGCCGACACGGATCTCGTGCACTTTTATTGCACGCCGGGTCAGCCCCATCCAAGCTAGGAGCCACAAGATGTGCTTCATGAGCGGCACGCATGACCCCACTCGGCACTCCACGAAGGAGCTCACCCAGGATTCTGTAGCCCGTCGAGTAAGCTCGATCTTCAAGCTGGCCTTGGCGGATGATTGGGCTTGGAGCTGCCCTCTATTTATCCGGGTCAGGCCTATCCCCTGGGTAAGTTTTCGAGTCACCTTTCGCTGCCGAGTCAGCTTTAGCCTGTTTGCTATTTTCTGTCTAGTTTTAGATGATTATTTTGTTTTTCTTTCGCAGAATCTTGTTCACCAGGTTGGTGACAGTACTGTCCCTCCTAGCGCTTATAACGAGGACCGCTCCGACTCCGACGAAGTCGAGTTCGACCTGGAGTGCTTCATGTCCATTCCGCATGCAGCTGCCGCTTCAACTCCGGGTAAGAGTCACACTCGAAACCCCTTACGAGATTGGTATGACGAGATGATATTGATGATTGTGAGATTATGGAGGTACTTGTCTTTGGACCTTAGCCCTCTAACTTATCCGAGTAAGCCTATCATTTACTTATGTTGCTGGCCAGGTACATGACATTCCCCCTCTTGCTGTGGGCGGAGTCGGCAAAATCCCTGTCGCCAAGCCAAATAAGCGACGCGAGGCCTCCTCCGGTGCTCAGCCGGCCAAGAAACGCAAGGTTTCTCCTGCTGCTCCTGCTGCTGCTACGCTGGCGGAGACTCGCAAAGCAGCTGGGCACCGAGTCACACGTCTTTCGCGATCTGCTTACTTTGCATTTTTCCTTCTCATGTTTTGCTACTGCTTTCTCATGAGCATTTTGTTGTTTTCAACGCCGCATCTTTGTCGGTCAACCAGGATGGTCCTAGCATCGCCTTGTTGGAATTATGCCCTAGAGGCAATAATAAAGATGTTATTATTATAATTCTTGTTCATGATAATGTTTATATTCCATGCTAGAATTGTATTAAGCAGAAACTTTAATACTTGTGTGGTTTGTGAACAACATCATGTCCCTAGTACGCCTCTATGGACTAGCTCATTGATTAATGATGGTTAAGGTTTCCTAACCATGGACATGAGTTGTCGATTAATAATGAGATCATATCATTGGGAGAATGATATGATGGACAGACCCAAACTAAGCGAAGCAATTAGATCGTGTCATCGTGTTCGTCTTTGCGAAGCTTTACTTATGTAAAATATTGTATTCTTTAGACCATGAGATAATACAACTCCCTGGTATCGGAAGAAAGCTTTGAGGTCATCAAACGTCATCCTATGAGAGGGTGATCATAAAGGTGTCTCTCAGGTGATCTGAAAGTATCTGTTGGGTTGTACGTATCGAGATGGGATTTATCCCTCCCAAGTCGGAGAGATATACTTCGGGCCCACTTGGTAATCGATATCAACACCGCTTGCAAGCATGTGGTTAAGGAGTTAATCACAAAGTGATATCGGATTACGGAATGAGTAAAGTACTTGCTGTGAACGAGATTGAACTAGGTATGACGGTACCGACGATCGAATCTCGGGCAAGTAAAATATCGCGAGACGAAGGGAATATATATATGGGATTGATTGAATCCTGGTATCGTGGTTCATCCGATATGATCATTGATGAATGTGTGGGAGTCAATATGGGTTTCCAGACCCCGCTGTTGATTATTGATAGAAGATCATGTCTGCATATTCTCGAACCCGTAGGGTGACACACTTAATGTGATTTGAAAGTATCTGTTTATGAGTTTTTGTTCGGAGTCTCGGATGGGATCCAGGACATCACGAGAGGTTCCGGAGTGGTCCGGAGAATAAGATTCATATAAGGCAGTGCAGTTTTTGGAGTTCGGAATTGTTCCGGGTTAATCGGTATTGTCTAAGCTTCTAGAACCTTCGGAAGGGTACCAACATGGCCCCACCTTCCGGGATGGGGCATGGGCCTAGGGAGTGCCCTGGCCGCATTGGGCCAGGGCACAAGGCCCCAAGGGCCCAAGAGAGCCAAGAGGTTTAAACTCGAGATAGACCTTCTAGAAGGGTTTCCTTGCCCCCTCCTTATCCTTTGGGCCGCGGTTTGGGCTTGGGGAGGGCTAGGCGCCCCGCTATATAAAGAGGGGTGGGCACCAACCCCCACACCTTCCCTCAAACCCTAGCCGCCCGCCTGCCTCCCTCTCCTCCCGACCGCTTGTAGGCGAAGCCTGCCCGCAAATTCTCCACCATATACACCACGCCGTCGTGTTGTAGATCCAATCCATCTCTCCACCATACTTGCTGGACCGAGGAAGGAGGAGACGCCGAGGTGCTGCACGTGCATCTCACGGAGGCACCGCCACTTGTGGTGCTAGATCGGATCGGATCGCGAGGAGGAGAAGCGAGTACGACTACATCACCCACGCCCATTTAACGTTCATTGCGAATCTTCAAGGGTATGAAGATCTAATCCAATCTCTCGTTGTTTGCATCTCCTAGATTAGATCTTGGCTTTCCTCTGCTCGCATCCGTAGAAAATTTTGATTTACTATGCCGCGAAACCCTTCAAAGTGGTATCGAGGTAGATCTATGCATAGATGTGTTTCAGTAGAACGCAACATGGTTGTTGCGCGTTGATGTTTTCTCGCTGCAAGCCTCCTGTTTGTGTTCTTCTTATGACGGGATAGTGAGATTGAAGCGGTCCAGGCCAACCTTACGCGACGTCGTCATGAGACCGGCCTCGCACTTGACGTGTGGCTTGTTCCACACATGCGGTGGATGTCGGTTTCTCTCACTATAGTTGTCATGGGATTAACACCGAGTTTGGCAACCATAATATCACCGCTCGGCTTTCCGTAGGTAAGAATCATTCTTAGCATCTACTCCCATAAGCCACGAAACATGCAACAACAAAGTAGAGGCGTCTAACTTGTTTTTGCAGGAGTGTTTTCGTGATATGGTATGGCCCAAGATGTGATGTGTATATTGTATGCGATGATCATGTTTTGTAATGTTTCACGACTTGCATGTCGATGAGTACACAACCGGGAGCCATATGGTTGTCTTTATAATTGTGTATGACCTGCGAGTCAACTTCTTATACGCCATGTAATAGCTTTACTTTATCGCTAAGTAGTTAGCAATAGTTGTAGTTGCTATTCGTGGTGGAGGCAATCATGGTGGAGTGATGGAGATCATGCCGAACGCACAAGATGGATATTATTGCGCAAGATTGGCTATACCATGTCACATAAAGTTATATGCATGTGATGTTTATCCTTTATGTATCTTATTATGCTTAGATCGCGGTAGCATTATAAGATGATTCCTCACTTAAAGATCAAGATAAAAGCGTGTTCTCCCCAAGTATGCATCGTTCGAAAGTTCGTCGTGTCCAAGCATCACGTGATGATCGGGTGCTATAGACTCTACGCTCACATACAACGGGTGCAAGCCAGTTTTGCACACGCGAAATACTTGGGTCTAACTTGACGAGCCTAGCATGTACGGACATGGCCTCGAACACAAGAACCGAAAGGTTAAGCATGAGTCATATGAATGATATGATCGACACTTCGTTGTCCACCATTGAAACCACATCTCTTCTCGTGATGATTGGATTAGGTGTGGTGAATTTGGATCGTGTTCACTAAACAACTTGAGGGATGTTGAATTTAGTGGGAGTTCATCTAGTAATTTGATTAAGTTGAACTATTTATCATGAAGATAGTCTAAATTGTACTTGCAAATCTTGTAGATCACATGGCCAAGTCCAACTTCAACTTCAACATTTTTGCTGAGATAGAAAAGCTTAGAAACAATGGGTCTAACTTCACCAAATGGTTCCGCATTCTGAGAATCATTCTCGCTGGCGGACAAAAGGACTATATCCTTGAGAAAGCGCTAGGTGACGCCCTTTATAGATCGCCGGTGATGAAAAAGTTGTTTATCGATCGGCAAGGATGATTATGATTTGATTAAGATCGCCATATTGTATGCTATGGAATCGGATCTTCAAAATCGTTTTGAGGAGTTCGCCCTTTGAGATTCTCGAGGAGCCGAAAACATGTTTCGCACTCAAGCCCGCTCGAGAGATATGAGATCTCTAAGAAATTCTTTAACTACAAGATGGAGGAAGGAGTTCCTAATGAGCACGCCATTGAGATGACAGTTACACTCAACGCCTTGAGCAAGCGGACTGCAAGATTCGGAGGAGCTCAAGATTGACACTCCTAGCTACAAAAGTTTTGTAGTTGATCACAATCATTGGTTCCACCGATATGATCATCGAGCTCTTTGCTAAGATGAAAGTAGCGAGGTGAACATCAAAAGAATAATCATGTGTTGATGGTCAACAATCCCCCACCTTCAATAAAGGTAAGGTTGCAAGGAAGCCCTTCAAGAAAGGCGGCAAGCGTTGCCCTGGAGAAGAAGCTCAAGTCTGGTCCTAAACCGGACCTTCGAGTGCTTCTATTGCAAGGACAAGGGTCCTCGAATCAATCGTCTCAAGTACTTAGCGACAAGAAGGCTGGCACCATTAAAGGTATATTCGATATACATGTTATTGATGTTTTCCTTACTAGCCCTCATTGTAGTGCTCGGGTATTTGATACCGTTCGGTTGCTAATATTTGTAACTCAAAGCAGAGCTACGAATAGACGCGGCTTGCGAGGGATGAGGTGACGATGCGTTGGCAACGGATCAAGAGTTGATGTGATGGCGTCAAGACGCTCTCCTTAGTTTTACCTTCGGGATTAGTTTTAAACCTTAATAAGTGTTATTATGTTCCTGCATTGAGCATGAACATTATTTCTGGATCTTGTTTATTGCAAGACGGTTATTCATTTAAATCGGAGAATAATGGTTGTTCTATTTATATGAGTAACATCTTTTATGGTCATGCACCTATTGTGAATGGTTTATTTCTTCTAAATCTCGAAAGGGGTGAAACACACATCCATAACATTGAGGCTAAGAGATGCAAAGTAGATAGTGATAATACTACTTATTTGTGGCACTATCGTCTAGGTCATATTGGTGTAAAGCGCATGAAGAAACTCCATTCTGATGGACTTTGGAGTCTCTTGATTTTGAATCATTTGACACATGCAAACCATGCCTCATGGGCAAGATGATCAAACCCCCGTTCTCCGGTATGATGGAGCGAGCAACGGACTTGTTGGAAATCATACATACCGATGTATGCGGACCGATGAGTGTTTCGACGCGCGGTGGATATCGCTATTTTCTCACTTTTACCGATGACTTAAGTAGATATGGGTATATCTATTTAATGAAACATAAATCTGAAACATTTGAAAAGTTCAAGGAATTTCAGAATGAAGTGGAGAACCATCGTAACAAAAAGATTAAGTTTCTACGATCCGATCGTGGAGGTGAATATTTGAGTTATGATTTTGTCGCGCATCTTAAAGCAAGCGGAATTGTTTACAACTCCATACGGAACACCACAGCGCAATGGTGTGTCTGAACGCCGGAATCGAACCTTATTAGATATGGTCCGATCGATGATGTCTCTTACTGATTGCCGTTATCATTTTGGGGTTATGCATTAGAAATCGCTGCATTCACTTTAAATAGGGCACCATCTAAATCCGTTGAGACGACACCGTATGAACTGTGGTTTGGTGCTAAACCTAAGTTGACGTTTCTTAAAGTTTGGGGATGCGAAGCTTACGTCAAGAAGTTGATGCCAGACAAGCTCGAACCCAAGGCAGAGAAATGCGTCTTCATAGGATACCCTAAGGAAACTATTGGGTATACCTTCTATCACAGAACCGAAGGCAAAGTGTTTGTCGCAAAGAATGGTTCCTTTCTTGAGAAGGAGTTTCTCTCGAAAGAAGTGAGTGGGAGGAAAGTAGAGCTAGACGAGGTTATTGAACCTTCTCTTGAATTGGAGAGTAGCGCAGCACCTGAAATTATTCGGTGCCTTTGCACCAACAATAGAGGAAGCTAATGACAAGGATCATGAAGCTTGGACGATCTGCTCTTGAGCGTCGCAGTCGACAAGGTCGCGTGCCCCTCCCGAGTGAATGCAGCAACCTGTCTTGATGTCTTGTTAGTTGAAGGCGGTGAATCTACGAACTATGAGGAAGCGATGATGAGCCGGACTACGAGAAATGGCTAGAAGCCATGAAATCCGAATTGGGATCCATGAGCGAAAACCAAGTATGGACTTTGGTGGACCCTCCTAGCGACCGAAAGGCCGTTGAGTGCAAATGGATTTTCAAGAAGAAAACGGACGCGGATGGTAATGTTATCGTCTATAAAGCACGGCTTGTTGCGAAAGGTTTTCGACAAGTTTAAGGTGTTGACTACGATGAGACTTTCTCTCCCGTAGCGATGTTTAAGTCCATTCGGATTTTATTAGCAATTGCTGTGTTTCATGATTATGAAATATGGCAGATGGATGTCAAGACTGCGTTCCTCAATGGCAACATTGATGAAGAGTTGTATATGATGCAACCCGAAGGTTTTGTCGATCCTAAGGATGCTGATAAAGTATGCAAACTTCAGTGTTCCATTTATGGACTGAAGCAAGCATCTCGGAGTTGGAACCTTCGTTTTGATCAAGTGATCAAGAGCTTTGGATTTGTTCCAAATTGCTATGAAGCTTGTATCTACAAGAAAGTGAGCGAGAGCTCGGTGACATTTCTGGTACTATATGTGGATGACATATTGATTATCGGAAATGACATCAACATGCTTAACGATGTGAAGAGTTATTTGAACAAGTGTTTTTCAATGAAAGACCTAGGTGAAGCTGCTTATATATTGGGCATCAAGATCTATAGAGATAGACAAAGGCGCTGATAGCTTTAAGCGGTACATACCTAGACAAAGTTCTGAAAAGGTTCAGAATGGATAAGGAAAAGAAAGGTTCAGTGCCCATGTTGTCAGGTAAGATATTGAGCAAGGCTCAATGTCCAGCTACGGTAAATGATAGGGAATCTATGAGCAAAGTGCCTTATGCCTCGGCCATAGGTTCTATCATGTATGCCATGCTGTGTACTAGACCGGATGTGTCCAATGCTCTTAGTTTGACGAGAAGGTATCAAGGTGATCCGAGTGGAACATTTGGACAGCCGTGAAGAACATCCTAAAGTACCTAAATAGGACTAAAGAAATGTTCTTAGTCTATGGGGTGATGAACAGCTTGTCGTAAAGGTTACGTCGATGCTAGTTTCTACACCGACAAGGATGATTCTAAATCTCGGGTGATCGTGTATATTTTGAATGGAGGAGCTGTGAGTGGAGAAGCGCAAGCAAAGCGTGATCGCGGGATCTGATGAAGCGGAATACATGGCTGCTGCAGAAGCGTCAAGTGAAGGAGTTTGGATCAGAAACTTCATCACTGAGCTTGGTGTGGTTCCAAGTGCATTGGACCCACTGGAGATATTGTGTGACAACACTGGCGCCATAGCACTCGCTAAGGAACCAAGATATCATCCAAATACCAAGCATATCAACCACAAGTTTCATATAATCCGATATTATATATCAGATGGAGATCTAAAGATTAGCAAAGTACATACAGATCTGAATGTCGCAGATCCATTGACTAAACCTCTTCCACGTGTAAAACATGATCAGCACCTCAGTGCCATGGGTGTGAGATTGTTGCCAGATGTAAACTAGATTATTGGCTCTAGTGCAAGTGGGAGACTGTTGGAATTATTCCCTAGAGGCAATAATAAAGATGTTATTATTATAATTCTTGTTCATGATAATGTTTATATTCCATGCAAGAATTGTATTAAGCGGAAACTTTAATACTTGTGTGGTTTGTGAACAACACTGTGTCCCTAGTACGCCTCTATGGACTAGCTCATTGATTAATGATGGTTAAGGTTTCCTAACCATGGACATGAGTTGTCGATTAATAATGAGATCATATCATTGGGAGAATGATATGATGGACAGACCCAAACTAAGCGAAGCAATTAGATCGTGTCATCGTGTTCGTCTTTGCGAAGGTTTTCTTATGTCAAATATTGTATTCCATAGACCATGAGATAATACAACTCCCTGGTATCGGAAGAAAGCTTTGAGGTCATCAAACGTCATCCTATGAGAGGGTGATCATAAAGGTGTCTCTCAGGTGATCGGAAATTATCTGTTGGGTTGTATGTATCGAGATGGGATTTGTCCCTCCCAAGTCGGAGAGATATACTTCGGGCCCACTCGGTAATCGATATCAACACCGCTTGCAAGCATGTGGTTAAGGAGTTAATCACAAAGTGATATCGGATTACGGAGCAGTAAAGTACTTGTGAGATCGAGATTGAACTAGGTATGGCTGATGACGATCGAATCTCGGGCAAGTAAAATATCGCGAGGGAAGGAATATATATATGGGATTGATTGAATCACGGCATCATGGTTCATCCGATATGATCATCGATGAATGTGTGGGAGTCAATATGGGTTTCAGACCCCGTTGATTATTGATAGAAGATCATATGCATATTCTCGAACCCAGGGTCACACATAACGTGTCTCGGCTAGGATAGATTAGATAATTGGTTTATGAGATTTTGTTGAGTCTCGGATGGGATCCGGGACATCACGAGAGGTTAGGAGTGGTCAGGAGAATAATATTCATATAAGGCGGCAGTTTTTGGAGTTGAATTGTTGGGTTAATCGGTATTGTACGGAAGCTTCTAGAACCTTCGGAAGGGACCAACGTGGCCCCACCTTGGGAGGGCATGGGCCTATGAGGGAGTGCCCTGGCGCATTGGTCCAGGGCACAAGGCCCCATAGGGCCCAGCCCGGCCAAGAGAGGTTTAAACTCGAGATAGACCTTCTAGAAGGGGTTTCCTTGCCCCACTCCTTATCCTTTGGGCCGACGGTTTGGGCTTGGGGGAGGCTAGGGCTGCCCCTCTATATAAAGAGGGGTGGGGCCAACCCCACACCTTCCCTCAAACCCTAGTCGCCTGCCGCCTCTCTCCCTCCCATCGCTTGTGGCGAAGCCCTGCTGCAGAAATTCTCCACCATATACACCACGCCGTCGTGTTGTAGATCCAATCCATCTCTCCACCATACTTGCTGGACCGAGGAAGGAGGATACGTCGAGGTTCTGCACGTGTGCATCTCACGGAGGCACCGCCACTTGTGGTGCTAGATCGGATCGGATCGCGAGGAGGAGAAGCGAGTACGACTACATCACCCACGTTCGAGCGTTCCATTGTCTGAATCTTCAAGGGTATGAAGATCTAATCCAATATCTCTCGTTGTTTGCATCTCCTAGATTAGATCTTGACTTTCCCTCTGTTCGCATCCGTAGAAAATTTTGCTTTACTATGCCGCGAAACCCTTCACGCCTCACCGCTAAGTCCTGCGCCTCCTCCAGCTGATTCCACGGTGCAGAGCCCCATTCGAGTCAGTGCTCCCACTGCTGAGGCTCACGCTTGCGGAGGAGACTCGGCCCAGCACCTCTATTGCACCCCAAGAACAACTTCCTGATCTTGGTGCCAGCAACGCTGGCGTCGAGAAGACCTTCGCCACCAGGTCCTCTGGCACCATCCCACAAGTTAGTGTTCATGAACAACTTCCTGATCTTGGTGCCAGCAATATTGCTGAGAGGTAAGCCGCTCCTCAGATCCGGCCCACAACACCAACAACAATGCTTGTCCTAGCGGGTCAGGCGGGCGGATCCGCAACAGCCGGGTCGGGCGGCAGCTCTAAGGTTGTTACCCAGCACACTAGTGCCGCTGCGACTCATGCCAATGTGGGAACTTCCCTGAAGAAGGGGCAAGTTCTCACTTGTACGCGCAGTGGGAATGGCCTCGGTGCCGCTGAGCCTTATGCTATGGCATGGAACGCAGCTGGCGAGCAAGAGGTCATCTCCCGTTCTGGCAAGAAGGTGAAGATGGGCCCCAAGGACGTTTCCGACTTGACCCAGCAGGCCATTGCCTTAATGGCTCGCGCATATGAAGTGAACGAGGTACATAGTCTTCTTACTCTTCTGTGTATTGAGTATTTTTGTTATGCATATCCTCTAGTCGCCGAGGTTACTGCCGAGTAAGGAACTTACTCGACGGTAAGCTCTAAGATAAGAGTCAGTCCTAATCCGACCATAAGCTTGACTTCACAATTTGTTCATTGTCTTTTTTCTTTGTGCAGCTTATGCATAATGAGCGCACCAAGGTGCACCAGGCTCTCCTCTGGGAGTATCGCAAGCTCGAACTTGCTCATCAGAAGCTGCAAGCCGAGACTCAAGGCCAAGGTAATTTTTTCACTCGCCACATTTTTATTCGGCACACCTTTCTCTGTTTCATTTCCTTGATTCTTTCTCGTTGTTCTCTCATAGCTTCTGCCTAGCCCACCATCGACACGCTCCACTCGCAGATCTGCGAGACAGAAAGTAAGTCCTTAGCCATCCTTTTGCTGCTTTGTGTTCATGCTCATTCCTTTGCCATTTCTATCCTGATGGATCGAGATAGCTTTGTTGCTGCTGACGAGTGATTTGTTCAGAATAAGTAGAGAAGCACCAAGCCGAGCTAGAAGGAGCGAGACGAGGTGATCCGGCTAAAAAAGCAGATGGCCGACATGGAGCAGAAGCACTAGGCCGAGGTGAAGGGGCTGAAGGAGGAGCTTGCCGAGAAAGACGGCCAGCATGCCGCCAGCACCAAGAAGACCAGGGAGATGCTCAAGGAGGCCTAGTCGGCGGTTGAGTCGGCTAACATGGATCTTGACGCCCTCCAAGCCAAGGCCAAGACTTGGCTCAGCAAGCTCGACGCCATCAATTCTTTCCTCGGTAGTGAGTTCTTACCCTTTTTTGCACTGTGCTTTCTGTTCTTGACTTCTGCCTCTTCTTTATTATTTTGCTAATGCCCTCTTTCGTTTGTAGAGAAGTTTCCCGAGGCTGACATGTTCGCCATACGGGCCATGAAAAGAGTACGAGCCGAGTCTGGCGCTCCAGCTGATGGCGAGGTGACTATTGATGAGCATCTCGAAGCATTGTCAGAGCGTGTTAAGACCCTCAAGTCATGCGGCGTGGACTTGCTCAAATCAGTGATCCATGCGTTCTGAACGCTCTGGCCGGATGAAGACGCGCCCACACTCATCGAGCCCCTGGATGATAGGCTGCTCCTTACTGAAGATAGGCTGGATTAATGGCGCGAATCAGTCGGCCAAGCTGTAGTGGACAAAGCCCTTTCCTTCGTGATTTCATGGTACGAGGACATCTGTAACATCCCAAAAATCATGATTTCAAAGTTTGCATATCATTCATGCATTCATAATCATTTTAGGATCATTTTTCAAAAACAGAAGCATTTGTTGTCTATTATTTTATATAAGCAAGACAATGGCCTTATTGCTACCTCCTAATAAGAAAATATTTGTTTTAATCAGTAAAGAATTGAACATAAGTTTGATTGAAGTTTCTAAAGCTCGGTCAAAGTTTTCAAAACAAAAATATGAATTCAAACCATTCATATGCCAATTATAAATAAATAATTAAAGCTTGGTTTATTTCTAAAATTCAATGGGCCAATGTATTTCTCAGTGAACAACATTGTTCTGTAATCAAATATGTGTATGGTCCACTTTACAAAAATTCAGAACAAGTTTGAATTCAAACCCATATGAAAAGCATTTGAAAATGATTCCTGAAAATCAAATTAGAAAAGAAAGAAAAGGAAAAAATAAAAGCAGTATTAATTTGAACCTAGCACCAGAACCGGCCCAAAATCCCACCCGGGCCATTTCCCCCTCTGCCCCCTCTCTCACCCGCGCGAACCCTACCCCGCAGCCACTGACGCTGGTCCCTACACCACGTCAGCATCATCTCCCCCAAACCTTGCACGCAGACGCCGTCGCCGCCCGTTTCCTCCTCCTTCACTGCCGCGCCTTAATTCGAGTAAATGCCGACGATTTCGTGTGCAATCCTCGCCCCCTCTCCGGCTACTTAATCACCTCCCCCTCGCGGCCATTTCCCCCAACTCAACCAGCCTGAAGCGCCGCCAGGCTCCACGAATTTCGCCCTACACCGCCGCAGCACCGAAGAACTCCGGCGAGCTATCGCGGTGAGTCTCGAGCGCTCCTTGTCCTCTGGTTCGCACGAGCTGCTTCGCCATCACCTTGCGCACCTTCTCATGTTTTCCATTTGTCCTGAATCGCCCAGTCGTCACCTTCACAACATGCAGCGCTGAAGCTAAGCTCGACTCCGACGAGCCATTCCGGTGAGCCCGTGTCCCCCCTGTCTCTGGTTCACGCATCTGTGTTCGCCAGCGACTTACGCATCTGCTAACGCT
Source organism: Avena longiglumis (assembly GCA_030063025.1). Taxonomy (NCBI): domain Eukaryota; kingdom Viridiplantae; phylum Streptophyta; class Magnoliopsida; order Poales; family Poaceae; genus Avena; species Avena longiglumis. Next base: position 19,954,133 of record CP125974.1, read on the forward strand.
TGCCGTTTGAATCCTTATGCCCTAGGTCATCGTCTTCGACTCCGACAGTGAGCACCCGACGCGTGGACGAATTCCGACGAGGTCCTGCTGCTGTGTTCGTGCGCCCCGACCCTGTCCGTCTACACGTTGAGCATCTCCATGTCCTCACGATCTCAGTAAGCACTAGCACACCCCTTGCCCCTCTGGCCTCGCCGGGGTGTCACCGCCAGAGGCGTCGCCGCCGCCAGCGCCATTCGCGCCGTTGGTTCTTGGTCAGATGGATCTGATCCTTTGGATCTAGATCCAAAGGCCTCGATTAGATCTGTTAGCGAAACGGTACGATTAGATCTGGGCCGTGCAACATTAGTTAGATCCTACGGCCCGCGAGCGTGATCCGGACAAACCGGTACGCACCAATCAAAAGCTGCCGCGTGGCTAGGGTTTAGATTTAAAATCTGAATTTAGATCTATTAGTTATTTAAACTTGCAAAATTCATAACTTTTGATCCACACGTCCAAATTTTGCAAATTTTATATCAATGGAATCAGGAAAATGAATTCTATCCAACCATGTACTTTGTTTAATGAATTGCTTCTATAAAATTAGTTGTTTTTGTAGAGACATTTGTAGGCTTATTTTGAGTATAAAAATTAATTGGAAAATGTTTTAAAAGCCAAACAAAGTTTATTTGATATATAAATGTTTAGTTTATTGATCAGGACTATTTTAATTGTGTTGTTTGGTTTAGAAAAAATCATCACATTTTATTTGCATGCATTCATTTATTTTTGCTTGTTTATTTTTGATATGTGAATTTGGTGCTATCATTTTATGTGTAGATTTTGGTGCTAGTGGTGATTGTGACTGTGAGGATTGTTGTTACTCCCCCAACTACCAAGGAAAGTGGTGCTTCATACTTTTGTCCCAATATTTTGCCTATGCATTAGAAATATTTTGTATAGGGATTGCATGATAATTTTTGCTAAGTATTTATATGTTATGCTTGGGAAATCCTAGTAGTTGTAGAATTGTTAGAATTTTCTCTAAGTTAAGATACTTGCTAATGCCATGCTTAGCCTAGCTAGTAGCAACCAAGGGTGGAATATATACATGCTATGGAAAAATATTGCTAAGTCTTTGACTTATGTTTTTGCTTAATAAAACAACTAAGTGAATGAAACACCTGGGTGGATTGGTAATTGCTTGGTGGATTTTGGTTGAGTGGTTACCAGGGCCCATTTTCCAATGGTCTAACCTGTGTATCTCACTTGTGGAATTCCACCCAGGAACAAAGGGATTTGAGATGCCATATGTTAAGAAGCTTCTAGTGCAACCACATGTCATTATGGGCTCTGCCTGGATCATATAGGTTGCAATAACTTAGCCATTTGGACAGTTGGTGGTAGTGGGTGATAGCTGGGAACGCATCCATTTAGTCTAAGGGAAGGCTTCTGAAAGGTCCTGTCTTGGTGAAAACCAAGTCTTGTGGGGAAAGTGCATCACCTCTGCAGAAGGAAGAAACTAAGTACTTAGTCGTGTCCCCGGTAATGGACAATTTGAGCATCAAGACATGGAAGCTACCAAGAATCTCCTCATCCCAATTTCTAAGTTAAACTTGTGGTTGAACAAGGGTGAGGTTCACCAATGTCTATTGGTGGTTGCTTGGGAGTTTTTGCCAAACAAAAACTTAAGTGTTTTCAACTGATAGGCAAAACCTATTTTGAGCAAAGCAAGCCTAAGCTACACTTAGCCAAATTCATGTAGAAGCTAGAAACTATTATTCTACTAAGGTATCACTTGCCAATACTATTCCAATATATTGACCCACTATGGCTATAACTTGTGATTTTGCAGGTTACTCTGATGAGGATTAGGGTTATGAGTCTACACTCAACATGCTTGCCTGTGGCACATGAAGATGAAGACTTTTGTTTATTTTCTTTAAGTTAAACTCTTGTACTAGCCTATGGCTATGGAGTTGTAAAATACTATGTTATCTCTGGAATGACGATGTAATAATGACCTTTGATTTTGTGTACTTCATCTTAAACTGTGGATGCTAGCAATTGATCTAGGGACTAGCATTGCAATCACAGGGACCTTTACCTTTATAAAGGTGGGGTCTTACAACATCAACCTTGATGTTCTTGCATGCATAAGGGCAGAAGGCAAGTGGCTCCATGAACCTGAGCTGATCAAGAAACGCCAGGAGCGAGCCTACACCATGATCGAGTATACTATGGTGCACGCTTGGTGCGATGGCTGACTTCTTGACCTCGTGAACCACTTGCGAGGCTACGAAGGAAGGTCTTGGCAATGAGGCCACCGTAAGACTCGGTGACCGATGCCCCTGACTCGGCAGATGCTCCAGGTGATGCTCCTAGCTCCAAGACCGCTCCTCCGAGCCCAGCTTCTTCTTAGGCTGATTAGAAAAAACACTTTGACTTTAATGAGATCCCGGTATGCCGGGTACAGATGTAACATACATTGCACTTATTTTTGGGTGTGTGCCTTTTGATAAGGCTTAAACTTTTTACTATACTTTGAATGTGAATCATCCAAGGGTAAGTCCCCGAGTCTCATTTTGCCGTTTCACCTTTCCTTGACTTTGGCTCTTGTCTACCTTTTTTGGCGTTCGACATTAGAGTCTCAAAGTACTAAGGATTGAGTTAGCGGGTATGAAACTTAGATCACTTGACCCAGGATCATTCAACATACAACGCGATATAACGTGTAGTGGGTTAGTTAAAAACATAGGGTCGACACGCATTTCTCCTTTTACTTATCCGACGTTCATGTTTACTCATCCTTCATCCTTTCCTCTTGCTTGCCATGAAGCCATGTTTTTGGACAACAGCATAGTCAAAGAATTGATTTTTTCTGAGTAACATTACTTGTTCTGAGATAAGCTTTAGGTGTTACGCCAGCCGACATTGAATAATTTAAAGGATAAACATAAGGGGCAGTCCTCGAGTCAGTTTTTTGAGTCATACCATTTTATTATCAGCACATAGCTGGCATAAGCGTCCGACATATGAGAAACCGAGTGATACATACACTGCTTCTCCTAAGTGTAGAAGGGGCCCGGTCACATCCCAAAATTTTCCAAATTTTGAAATGTGAAAAATAAATAAACAAAAGAAATGATTGTTGAAATTTAGGGTGAAAAGAAACTTTTTGCTTCTAAATAGAAACATCAAAACCCATATTGAACAAAATTTGAATAAAAGGGAATCCAACAAAATTTCAATCAAGTGAAATGCATTCATCAATGAATATATCTTGAAATTTAAACATTTGAAAAAGTAAACCAAAACCCTAAAACCCTAATGGGATCTCTCTAAGACTATGGATATGATCCATATAAAAATTTGTCAACAAATCATTTTAAAATGATCAAGAATGATAAATAAAAATATTATAAAACCATAGAAATTGGTTTCATTTAAATTGGAGCCATGGATAAAAACTTATGAATATAATAAGATAAGAGGAATTAAATTCCAAAGCCAATAAAGCTCCTAGCTAAAATACATACCAAATCATGAGCAAAGTAATCCTAAAAGGATTTTAAAAGATAAACAAATATTAAATAAAATTATACAAAATTGGAATCACCAATTTTGGATCTTTAAATAAAAAGATATGGATTTTATAAGGCAAAGAAAGAAATAAATAAATAAGAAATATTTAAAGACAAATTAAATCTTGGCCAAATCCATAAACAAATAAAATGAAAGTTTATTGATTAATAAAAGGAGTAAAAGATTCTTTAAATAAAATCATATGGATTAAACCATATTATAATTATATTTAAATGGAGACAAAATCCCTAATGTAAATGATTAATTAAGTCATGAGAAAATATTAAATTGGAATTTACCAAAGTGGATTAAAAGTTATATAATTGATTTAAAAAGAATAAAAGAATTATTTGAATAAATAATATGGATTAGAACCATATTTAAAATCCTATTTAATAAAGACAAAATGTCTATTTAAAAATAAATAGCAAACCATATGAGAATAAAATAAATATTCTAAAATGGACTTTAGAATATATTAATAAACACTATTAAAATATTGCTGAAAGTTTGGTAAAGATCTGAACTCAAATAGTGTTTGAATTATTTGAACAAAATCAAAATAGAAAAATATAAAAGGAAAAAGAAAAAGAAAGCAGAAAGAAAAAAATGAAAACAGACCCCAGTCCAGAACCTGGCCCAACTAAGCCCAACTCGCATCCTACTCTCACTTCTCCCTGGAAAATCGTTTTCTTACTCGCGAAATGACCCGCTTCCTCACTGACGCTTGGCCCCACATGCACCCCCTATCGCTCGCTGATGACGCCCCACCCGGCTCGCATCACCCTCGACCACTCCACTCCACCTCACCTTGCGGTTTTCGGCGCCAGTAAATCTGTTAACTCGCGTTGAAGGCAACATTGATTCTCGCCAGCGACCAAGCACCATTAAACGCCCACGTCATCTCTACCTTTCCCCTCATTCGCCGCACCCTCTCTGCCCCCAGGCTGCGAGAATTTCTCGCCAACACATCCTCTACTCCGACGATCCTCCGTCCAAATTCCGGCAGCATCAGCCACCCCTTTGCCCCCTCGACCACACGAGTTTGATCCCCAGTACCAGGCGCACCTCCTGGGACCTCCCTCTCGCCCGCGCGTGCCTCATAGTGTCGGCAACTTCGACGACAGAGCGCCACCGCCTCCAGCTCCAACTCCGGCGACGCCCCCGGTACCTTCTGACCTCTCCTCTTCCTCTCATTGATACGCGCGTGATCACAGACCCCGTGCGCATCTAACGCAAACTTTATCTTGTCTTAGAGCGGTCCGTAGCATCGCCAATGTCACCAGCCCGAGCACACCGTCTCCAGTAGGAACTCCGGCGAGCAATCCCCATAGAACTCGTGCGCCCCTTGGCCAATAGAGACAACGTCGATCATCAGCGAGATCACGTGAACACTGTGACCATTTTCCCTTCCTCCCTCGCTTCCTATCTTCGTCGGAGCGTTGCCGCCGCGCGACAGACGCCAGCGCCGCCAGTTCTTTGTCGATGCACTGAGAAACGTCGGATCTAGATCGTAGAGATGCGATAGATTCACTTAACAAAGGGGTACGAGATCATCTGTGTCGCACGATTTTATTTAGATCCAACGCTCTGTGTTAGTCGATCCAACCGAATCGGTACGACCAATAGGATTGCACCACGTGGCTTGTGTTTTATTTTAAAAACAGAAACTTATCTATTAGATGTTTAGATTTGAAAAATTCATATCTTTTAATCTACATGTCCAAATTTTGCAAATTTTATATCATTGGAATCAACAAAACAAAACCTTTGCAACCATTCCCTTTTTTAGTGATTTGCTTCTGTAAAATTGGTTGTTTTGCAGAAACATGTGTAGGCCTATTTTGATTATAAAAGTTATTCTAAAAATGTTTTTAGGGTAAAATCCTTTGTAAATGGATTGTTTTTAACCTACTGACCATAAAAACCAACTTGTAGATTTAAAATTATATTTTGTGATACTAAGGAATAAATCTTTGAATAAAAGCATTTTTGGTTAAATAAAAATGTTGATTATGGTTTAAAAATGCTTTTTGAGTAAAATCTTTGGAAAATGATTTGATTTAAACTCTCTGACCCTAAACACCAAGTTTTGGAATTTAAAATGTATTTGATGAACCCTAGTAAATTATTACCTTGTTTAAAAGGCATTTCTAACAAAATAAAAAAAGTTGCTTTGATTTAAAAATGATTTTTGGGTGAAACCTTTTGTAAATAGATTTGTTTTAAAACACTTTGACAATAAACATTAATATTGGTGTTTAAAAACATTTTGGCTAACATTAGAAATTATTACTTTGATTTAAATCATTTCTAGCAAAACAAAAATGATTTAAATGGCCATTTTCACTAACATGTTTTCAAATGACCTTGCCACTTTTATAAAAGACCAATAGGTGTTTTAAAATGTTTATAGCCTATCAGAAACCACCTTTCCAAATAAACTAATCTTTTGCATGCTTGCATGCATTGTTTGGTTTTCATTATTTTATGTGATGAAATTGTTTGAATGCTAGATTGAATTTGTGCCTTGATTGAATTGTAGTGAAATTTGAAGAGTGTGACTATTGCAAGATCAAGGAGTGAACTTATATTCTCTACCAAAAAGGCAAGTGGCACTATCATCCATGTCCTACTATTTTCATTACACTTAGTGGAATTTTTGTAGTATGCATGATAGAACTACTATGTTACTATGCTATGCTATGTCCTATTAGGATATCCTTTATATCCTCCTTAGTGAAAACATCATAGTTGTAGTATGCTTAGCCCTGCTATAGACTTGGGGTGGAATACATGTTATGATTATATGAAGTGTTGAAAAAATATATGTTTTATATAATAAAACAAGTACTCAATGAATCACCTGGGTGGAATGTGGATACTTAATTGTGGATAAGGTGGCAATGAAGGAACCATGTATATATTGCTATATTTTTCGTATGTGCACTAGAAGAAAACCACCCAGGGACTTAGAGATTGAACATGTTTCTCGTACAGTGGCTTCCGTGTACAACCACATGCTAAATGGGCACTAGCTTAGTCAATTACATAGTGGAAGACCCTTGCATTGGCACCTACTCAGGTTAACTGGATTCATGTATTGGAAATATATCCTTACATTGGTGTCTGGTAGACATGCTAGCATTATGTATTGGGAGGACTTCTATGGAAAGACTTTGTCACACTCTCGATCTGCCGGTACTCCATTTGGTGAGTACTTATCCAGCGGCCACTGGTGGAGTCAAGACGATATTGTGTCATGTGGGTAAAGTGTACAACTTCTGCAGAAGATCAAATTCTAAGTACTTAGTTGTGTCCCGGTTACGGACAACTCTGAGCAACTAAGGCCTGAAGCTATGGAAGATCTCGACATTCCAATTTCTCAAAGTAAAACTTGATGGTGTCAACAAGGGATTAGAAGCGCTTGGAGTTTGCCAAGGAGTTCAAAAATTTTGTTAAAAGATCAAAACTATTTTGAAAAAGATAGGATAAAACCATATTGCTTTCTGCAAATGAGCCTAAACCCTACTTAGCCAAATATGCATATATTGATAGGATCCCACTTATTTCCACATAGTAGTGAAACTTGCCAATACAATTCAAATGTATTGACCCTTGTGGCTGTAACTTATTATGTTGCAGGTTTGTTTGATGTTAGTGAAGTGTGTGTTGAATAGGATTACAAGTCTACAACCAACATGTTTGCATGTGGCACTTTGAAGATGAAGGACTCCATGCTATATAGTTATTTCTGCTGCATTGTAATGAGATAGCCAAATGAGCTATGTAAGATGTAATGAACTATTTTATTCCTGGTTATAAAGTTGTACTATGACCTTTGTTTCTTGATATTACATCTTAAACTGTGGATGATAGCTATTGATCCAGGGTCTAGCATTGTAAACACAGGGATCTCTACCTTATTAGGTTGGGACCTCTACAGGCGAAGTAGTGCCACATTCCATGGCCTTTTTGTCTTGTCACCTGATCTGTCCGCCTTGTTCTTTTGTGCTTCACGAGCATCTATTAGATAATATGAATCATTGAGCAATGCTTTGCTTACAATGAATGGACCTTCCCATGGGGGTGATAGCTTATGCATTCTAGCTGTGCGCTGCACTAGTTTGAGCACCATATCTCCTTCTTGGAAAACACGAGGTTGAACATTCCGGCTATGATAGAGTTAGAGATTTTGCTGATATATAGTGGACCTAGACAATGCCAATTCCCTTGCTTCTTCGAGTAAGTCAACTCCATCTTCTCGGGCCTCTTTTACCTCGTCTTCCGAGTATTGCCTTACTCTTGGCGAGTCATACTCTATGTCCGCAGGCAAAACTGCTTCTGCCCCATACACAAGAAAGAATGGCATATAGCCTGTTGATCGATTCGGAGTTGTCCTTAGGCTCCATAGCACTGAGGGTAATTCCTCTATCCAACTAGCAGGTGATCTCTAGAGTGGTTCCATTAAGCGGGGTTTTATCCCGGATAGAACTAAGCCATTATCTCGTTCAACTTGTCCATTTGATTCTGGATGAGCGAATGACGCTACGTCAAGTCTTATTCGGTTTTTTCCGCAGAATCGAGCAAAAGCTCCTTCAGCAAAGTTCGTGCCATTATCTGTGATTACACTGCGTGGGTAACCGTATCTTAAGATTATGTCTCTTAGGAATGTGACAGCTGTTTTTCCATCCAATTTTTTGATAGGTTTCAGTTCTATCCATTTGGTGAATTTGCCAATCATTACCAGTATCTGAGCCATGCCTCCCCTTGCTGGCTTGAATGGTCCTACCATATCCAGGCACCATACCGCAAATGGCCAAGTGATAGGTATAGTTTTCAATTCAGATGCTGGTAAGTGTGACCTGGACGCATAGCGTTGGCAACCGTTGCATTTTCCTACTAGCTCTTGTGCTTCTGCTAGTGCACTTGGCCAATAGAATCCATGTCGGAATGCCTTGGCCACCAATGCCCTTGATGATGCATGGTGCCCACATTCTCCTTGGTGAATATCCAACAAGATTTCTTGGCCTTTCTCTGAACTTATGCAACGCTGCAGTACACTCGTCACACTTCTTTTGTACAGCTCCTTATTGATTATGGTGTAAGATTTTGATCTTCTTTCTGTTTACCTTGCCAATATTTCATCGTCTCGCAAAGTTCCATCTTTTAAGTAGTTGAGTATTGGCTGCGCCCATGTTGGTATCAGCGGTGCCGGATATGTTTCCCCATCAATTTCCATTGGCTCAGCCGACATATGTTCTCCCGACATGACTTGAGGAGTCCCCGAGTGTGATTCCCCCTGAGGTGAGCGGATCAGCCCCCAAGTGACTCGAACCGGCCCCTGATTCAATGTCCATTGGCACAACGTCTGACTCCTGGCTTGCCGGGATAAATATTGACTCAGATTCTGGTGACGGCTTGATCAATGGTTTCCTAAGATGCTCCAATGCTATTCCTGGTGGAATTGCTTGGCGAGATGAGCCTAATTTGGATAGTACATCTACTTCCTCATTCTCTGCTCTAGGTATGTGACGGAATTCACACCCGTCAAAGTATCCCAAGATTTGTTGTACATGAAAATGATACAGTGCCATGTTTGCATACAATGCGTCCCAATGCCCAGATACTTGATGGATCACCAAATCCGAGTCACCAAAACACATGATCCTTTTGATGCCAATCTCCTTGGCCACCTTGATGTCGTGGACAAGTGCTTCATACTCGGCAACGTTATTGGAAGAAGCGAAGTGGATTTGTAACACATATTTGAGATGATCCCTTTTTGGCGATGTGAGCACTATCCTGGCGCCTGGACCCATTTTCGTCTTGGATCCGTCAAAGTGCATCTTCCAGTAATTCGGATCTAGCAGTGGTGGTTCGTATTCCACGAAGAAATCTGCTACGGCTTGAGATTTAATTGCATCTCGCCTATCATATTGTGGAGTATATGGTGCTAGCTCTATGGCCCATTTTTTGACTCGGCCACTGGCATCTTTACTGCCCAATATATCCAAGATAGGTGCCTCACATATTACCCGGATTGTGTGTTCTTGAAAATAATGCTTCAGCTTCTTTGCTGCCATATATACCCAATATGTCATTTTTTGGTAATGGGGGTAATTTTGCTTTGATATAGAGAACACTTCGCTCAAGTAATAAACTGGCCTTTGGACTGATTTGCCCTCCTCTTCACATTCAACCACTATTACTGCACTTACAACTCTGTTGGTTGCGGCAACATAGAGCAACATTGGCTCTTTGGATAGTGGTGATGCTAATATTGGTGTTGTTGCCAACATCTTTTTGAGTTCATGGAAAGCGCTATTAGCTTTCTGTGTCCATGTGAATTTGTCTGATTTTTTCATCAGTTGATATAGTGGTAGGGCTTTTTCACCTAGCCGACTAATAAATCTACTCAACGAGGCCAGGCATCCTGTGAACTTCTGGACATCGTTAAGGTTTTTTGGCAATTCCATTCTTTCGATGGCCCTGATCTTTGTCGGGTTAGCCTCAATTCCTCGGATGGATACGAGAAATTCGAGTAACTTCCCAGCCGGGACACCAAATGTGCATTTTTCCGGGTTAAGTTTCATCCATAATCTTCTTAAGTTTGCGAATGTTTGATGCAAGTCATCAATTAGAGTATGACTTTGCTTGGTTTTTATCACCACGTCATCGACGTATACTTGAACATTTTTGTCGAATTGATCTTGCAAGCATTTTTGCATGCATCTTTGATATGTTGCACCTGCATTTCTTAATCCAAATGGCATGGTACGATAGCAATAAGCCCCGTACGGGGTGATAAAAGCTGTCTTTATTTGATCATTCGGATTCAGTGGTATCTGGTGGAAACCAGAATGCGTGTCCACAAATGACAACAACTCACACCCGGCAGTAGAATCTATGACTTGATCGATCCGTGGCAGGGGAAATGGATCTTTTGGACACGCCTTATTGAGGTTCATGTAATCAATACACATGTGCCACACTACTGCCACGTTCGGGTCATCTTTTTTCTTCTCGACCAAGACTGGATTTTATAACCAATCTGGTGTAGCATCCCAGTTGTCTAACCCCTGTAATGCTACATGTCATAATAATAAAAAGGGCCACTTCCAACATCTAATTGCTGCATCATCATCACATCATGCTCATGTCATCATGTTCCTTGCATTTGAGCATCATATAAAACCTTTTCTTGTTTGGTTCTTATCTCATGTGCATGAGTAATTGTAGTTGCCTCTTGATATTGTATTTGGATCTTATTAAATTGTTAAATGCCCAAGTTGAGTTGGGGGCATCTCTCTTTTGACTCCACCACCTTTTCTTTCACCACCTTATAATTCCACCATCCAATAATATGGGCTTGGCCTTTTGTTGAGTTATCCTAGCCCATGTTGTTGGTTGGATCCCCATAACCTTTGCTTGGCCTGGCCCACCTTTTGGAATGCATATGGAAAATGCCATCATAATATCATTGTTTTCACAAGGATAATTTGGGCATTAATTGTCTTGCATGGGCCATGCAAGTACCATCTATCCTAGCTTTTGGCTTTTGTTTGGAATTCTAAATGGAGCCTTATTCTTTGCTTGATCATGTTTGGTTAGTATAAACCCTAGCTACCCTTCTCTCTCTGGAGCTTGCTTGTTCTTGCTTGGATCAGGCATGGGCCAAGGAGGACCAAATCACCACCCTTGGGCCACCTCTCTTCTCCTTCTTTTCTTGCTCTTCTTGCTTAGTGCTTGCTTGTAGTTTGCTTGATCAAACTAGAGTGCCACCTTCCTCTCCCTCTCTAAATCAAACCCTAAACCACCCTCCTACCCCTAATCTATGCAAAACCTAGTACTCCCTCTTTTTCTTTTCTACCTAAACTAAACCCTATTTTTACATATATCCTAAAATAATCCCTAATCTACTTCTACCTCTAAACAAAACCCAAATAAAACCTACCTCTCCTTTTTGCCCTATCTAGCATGTTTCCATGCCCCATGACCCTCTCACCTCTCCCTTCTTCTAGCTCTAACTCAACCACCCGGCACCTACACCCCCACACCCGACCAGACCCCCTCCTATCTACTCTAAACCCTAGCTCGACCCATGCCCTCTCTCTCCTAACCTAGCTCCAACCCTATCTAACCGAGGCTACTCCCTCTCTCTTCCTCCCCTCTAGCTCTCTCTCTGCCAGGACCGGCCCACTCCCCTACCCCTGCGGTCTCCCTCTCCCTTACAGTTCCACCACGCCACCTGGCCCATGCCGAGCACGTGAAAGGGAGGCCGAGCCAGCCGCCACTTTCCCTCCCACGCCACAACCCCCTCTTCCTTCTTATCCTCTCCCCCTCCTGGCCTCTCCCAGATCCGCTGAGGCTTGCCTCGCACCCCTTCCTCCACACCACCCCACGCCCTCTCGCCACCGCCGTCTACCCCGCCCCAGACAATCTAGCGAGGCGTGTCGCTGCGTGTTGTCGAGGAGGCCGGGAGCTCGCTGCGGCCCTGGAGCGAGCGAGGAGGAGAGCGCCAGAACGCCAGACCAGCGCGCCCGGCGCAAACCCTAGCTACGGCCCGTCGGCCTCGCCAGGATCGCGACTACCCGCCCGTGTCCAGCACGCCATCGGCCCCGCGGTAAGTCACAGTTACGCTAGACATAGTCCCGTCGTTCGCTTCACGGTTGCGGGTCACGCCGTCGAGCACCCTCGGTGCGGTGGGTGCGTCGTCGTCCGCTCGGCGCCACGCCACCACCTTAGCTAGCCGCGGCGTCCTCCTAGCACCAACCGCACCCTATCGCGGCGGCTCGCGTCATGAAGCGCCCGATCGGAGTTCGAACCCTCTGCGCCAGCATCGCGCCTGGCAGCACACGCGGCGGTTCAGACAGTTCAGAGAAGGAAGATCCACGGGCGCCGGCTGTTCTTTTGCAAAACCCCTCCGTTTCTTTTTGCCAACCCGCGATCCTCGAGGCCCCACCCGGCTTGTCCGTGGATCTTGCGAAAAACTCGAGGTTTGGTTTAATCAAACCGCGGTCTCCCTCGCTGCCACCTGTCGCCGCCTCGTTCGCGGTAGCGTCGCGTGTTCCTTCAATTTAGCCCGCGTTTTGGTTCATCAACCCGGTCCAGCTTAGCCCCATTGTCGGCGTCTGTTGGCGTTTTGCGAAGAGGCTCTGGGTTTCTTTGAAATGAACCAGCGGTCGAGTTGTTCTCGAACGCAGCGTGGGCGAAGAGACCCCCACACATCTGCGACTCAGCTGGCACGTGGCTGTGTATAGAACGTTGAGCTGTTTGAATTCAGTTTTTGTTAAATAAATTCAAAATTCAAATTTCAAATCAGATTCAAATAACTTTTAATTTGTAAATCCAAATTGGGCAAATAATATATGTATTGATATCAGCAAGATGAGGGGAATTCAAATATGCCATCTATTTTGTAATTTGCACAAGTAAAATTCCAAGTTCATGTTAATTACATCAAATGCCACCGGATTTTCAACAATTCATAACTTTGGTTTTATAATTCCAAATTAAGCAAATAAGTAGTCCAAATTGATCAGCTCGACGAGATCTTTCTGCTTATGCTATCCATGACTTCAATTGCAGCATGCATCATATAAAAATATAACGAACAGCAACTATTATGGCAACAAAATATGACTTAAACCCAATTCAAATGTTATTTTCCTGTCCTCCACACCTCACCTATGCCATGCTACTTATTGCCATGCAACTTGTGCATCATTCATCATGGCATGATTGTTTGTAGCGCATCTAATTCCAATGTTTGTGCTCTATATTCATGTTGGCCTTGTTTGTTTGGTTTTTCGGATGAACCGGCGGGGTTGTATCAAGAGAACCCGGAGCACCACCGAACGTCCTTTGCTTCCAGAGATACCAGGCAAGCACTACCACATGCTTGCATACACGATACCTATTGCCTCTATCTTATTCTTGCATCATTGAGTCGCGATTGCATTAAATTGAATCCCAAGTATGCATAGCCTTTACTTTTCAACCCACTAAGCTTGTTCCTCCATCCCATGAGCCACTACTATAGGAGTTGTTTGAGCCATGCAGTCGTAGAACAACATGTGTAGGGTTTGTGAGAGTCTGTTGGATAATGAGGTACTTAAACAACATAACCGAGTAGTTCGGGATAACTAAAGAAAGTGGCACGGTGAGCAACATCGCTATTTGGTTTTCCCGCTCACTTGTATCCGTAAGACCCCAGTACTTGATTCCTGTTCCTTGATTTATCGCTATCCACATCCGGGAGGTATATGGGACCCCACAGGCGAGCTTGATTCCGTCTTATTTCTTGGGGCCACAAACTAGTTTGAGGTTTTATTTACGATCTGTACTTATGCCATGTTTCGCTTTATTTACTATTGTGCGAGGAGCACCTTTGTCTGTTTAGGAAGGCGGAGTGATTACGCGGTATCGACAAGCCAGCCACACTTCGGGTTCCCGATCGCTTCTGACCATTGGCGCTAACCTTGAGTCCGTCTCGAGCTTGCTTACTCCGTTGCGGGTTCTACTCAAAGGGTGGCCCCGAAATATTTCGAATCTTGTGATTGTTCGATCGTGAAAGCCTCGTTGGGTTTTGATTTGGTTTTCGAGGTTGATCGGCGTGTGTTGCTATTGGTGCACCCGGGTAAAACTTTACGAAAGCCGTGTCGCGGATATGGGCGACTTGGAGCACAGTTTCTTGATCATAGACAAGCATAACTAAAGTACCGCTTTTAATATGACTAAGTAACTTGACTAGTAAATAGTGCAATACTCATGGAATGGTTAATAAAATTGCCAACGGAAGGGGGGTTGTTCGTCCGCTTCCTTGTTGGTAGCGAGGAGGAGGATGGATCGGATGAGATTACCATTATAACTGTTGTACTTAATTCACGGACATCCGTCTATCATTGGTTAGGCGGATGGTTAGCGTTTATCTGTAGAATTGCTAGGGTTTATCTTTTGCTGCAATTGCGTCACCCCAGGTTGTGTCCCCTTTAGAGGCATTAAGACTTGCTGAGTACCCTTAGGGTCTCACACGATAAATTCTTGATTCAGATGAACAGGTACCTTCACAGGACGGATACTGGGTTGAAGAAGCCGATGATGTGGGCAACGATCGTATGGTGTAGAGATTCCGGGAACGGGGATCCGTGAGACCTGTAGTTGGGATGTGCTTATTTCTATGGCATCTTATGCCGATTTGCTTCTTATCCGTACTCGGATTCTGTTTGCCGCTTCCGCATGATACTCTGATGTGTGTTGTATGAGGAGTTATCCTAAAATATAGATTTATCTAGGTCATTTGAATCTTGCCGTATGGCGTTGCTATATATTTCATTTCTTTCTAGATGGGATGGCTGTGATGTACTCTTGTATGGTGGCTTGCGTACATACCCACTTGTGTACGTAGTTGATCCCGCTGCCTCGCCCGCCCGTCTGAGTCCCGTTGAGAGGTTAGCGGTTGGGACGTCTGAAAGGACTACCGGTGAGTGGCTTTGGGGCCCCACCGTACTATTTCAACCGCTATCTCTCATCGAGCTTGTATCTAGGGGCGTAGTTCACGAGGTAGTTACAATTGGTATCGAGCCATCCCGACCTTGAGGTTTCAATAAGCAGTCGTTGTCAGTCTAGCAAATATTTTAGTAGTTATGTATATAGGGAAAAACAAAACGCGAGAGTAGGACTGCTTCATTTTTCTTCTTACCCTTCCACCCACCCTTTTCTGGTAAGGAAGTGTAACGTTTTCAATCCTCTTCTCAAAGTTCAAACTAGGATTCACGTGTTCTGGGTTTCCGTAGTACCATAGGTTGTGTGTGTGTGTGTGTAGTCCCTTGTCTATCTGTTGCATCCAAGTTGTTATCTTATCTGCCTTTGGTTATCAACTGTTGGTACATTCCATACCGACAGGCTTTTGTAAACCGACGCAATCTATCTTCCTCTTGTAACCGACGCTATCCTGTTTGGGGTGTTCGTTTCCGTAGTTATCAATCTTTAGGTTTCGTCGTGAGAAGAAGGGGTTAGGATATGTGTTCCACTTGTTCATGTGCGGAGTAATGATTTGAGTGCGGGATGGAGTCGCGACCATACCACTACTTGTATCATTCGCTTTTGTATAATGGATCGGTAGAGTCACTAATCTTGATTCGTCAAGTAATTTTGCGCATCTATTGGTATTTTAATGCCGAAATTTGTGGAAAATTTTTCTTTGATATGTTTGTGTACCACACTCCTTTGCAGTCGTGTGCGATATGCTTAATATCTTTGAGGTGCTATGAACTTTGTTGATATTTTAATATCATCTCAGTAAATTGTATCCTTTAATCTTGGTTAATTCCATCTTGGTACTATTCTGGATTATTATCATCTTCCATTATAGTCTTGACTTGAGTTTTACATCAATGACGGGATGGCTCCCCCATGGGGAGGAGGACATTCCTCCAGGCTGGGCTCATTTGTCAAGCATAGCTAATGCTTTGGCAATGCAAGAGAACCAGCGCTTTGAGGAGAGCGTCGGAAGAGCAGTTCACTCCACTTCCTCCACCTCCCAAGCGTGGTGACATCAAGAGCTTCCTCAAGTTCAACCCGCGACGGTTTGATGTGTCGACCGACCTCTTGACGCGGATGATTGGGCTCATGAGATCTCAAGGTTGCTCGAGGCCGATGTTCTAGAACAGAGTGGGTAAAGTGTGCTACTCACCTTCTCAAGGGAGACGCAGCTCTATGGTGGGAAAACTACTTGAAGGCTAGTCAGACCGGGTTCCACCTACTTGGGAGAGGTTCTTTGGAGCTTTCAAGGAGCAGCTCTCGAGATTGTGATGGAGCGGATGAAGGATGCTTTCTCAACTCAAGCAGGGAATGATAACGTCAACACCTATATCAGGAACTTTATGAACCTGTCTCGCTATGGTGGTGATGAGGTATCGATGACAAGAAAAGCGAAGAGATTCGTGCAAGGGCTCAATGCGTCGATCAAGTATGCACTCACGCATGCAAGACCGCAACCTTCTGAACTGCACATATGGCACTACAAGAGGAGGCTAGTAGGCGATGTTCGAGGAGTCCAAGAAACACACAGGATGCATCAAGCTCGGCAGAATGGCAACTCCTTCTAAGCGGGCGTGTTTGGGTTCCTAACACCCCACCGCTCCGGCCCACCAAGACCGCGAGCTTCACGTCAAGGCCACCAAACTTCACCATCGCGGCTCCTGTGGGCTACAACAACCCTTACAGAGCGCTGGCGGAGTCCCCAGCTACTCGCTCCACGTCCTCACGGTGCTTGTTATACATGTGGTGATCATGGACATCCAAGCCGAACTCGCCCAATGAAGAACAAAGCTCTCCTCAACCCCGCCAAGATCGCAACAAGCTCTTCCTCGGTTCGTGCACCACCGCCTCGGGCTCTCAACATCAACACTAAGCCCGGGTCTGCGGGTTGTTCGAGCTAATCGGCTAACGCCTCTCAAGCCGAGCTCGCACTGAGTTGTCATGGGTATGCTTCGATTAACTCGGTCCTGCACGAGTTCTCTTTGATTACGTGCATCGCATTCTTTTGTGTCACACAAGTTTGCGACGACAATGAGTTAGTCTTGGTTCCTCTCAAAAGCGGTTAATGGTTCTTTCTCCCGAGCAACAATGGCGGTGCTCAAATCAGCCATGGCAACCAAGTTGAGATTGGTGGTTCTTCATTTCGGCTTCTTTGATTGTTCAGGCAACTCGACATTGATGTCATCTCGGCATGGATTGGTTGTGACAAATGCAAATGTGATCGATTGTCTTTGAACGCTTCGGTGTCTCTGAAGATCCCCAAGGCCACATAGTCTTTTCTCCAAGTCGACTCTATTTGTCCATCTCTATTCCTTGGCTCGAATAATGATGCTATGGAAGCTATTCGAAAGTACCCGGGTCCGTGAGTTCACGGATGTTTTTCTGAAGAGTTGCTGTATGCCTCCGGATCGCGAAGTTGAATTCGTGATTGAGCTTGAACCGAACGGCTCCTATCTCCAAGAGGCCATATAAAATGGGACCTTACGAGCTGGTGAACTCAAACGACAACTTGATGAACAAGAGAAATTGGGTTTCATTCAACACAAAGACTTCTTCTTGGGGTAGTCCAACAATCTTCGTGAAGAAGCGTGATGAACCGATAGGTTATGTGTTGACTACCGGCTCTAAATGCTAAAACCATCAAGAACAAATATCCTCTCCTCGTATAAATGATCTGTTTGATCACCTAGCGTGAGCTGTGGTGTTCTCTAAGTGGACTTGAGAAGTGGTTATCACCAAATCAAAATTCGCAAAGATGATGTGCCCAAGACAGCTTTCACCACTCGCTATGGCTGTATGAGTACACGGTCATGTCTTTCGGCCTCACCAACGCACTGCTACCTTCTCGAGGTGATGAACTCCGTTTTCATGGAGTATCTGGACAAGTTTGTGGTGGTATATCTGGATGACATTCGGTCTATTCCAAGTCCAAGGAGGAGCATGAAGAGCACTGCGGTGTGTCTGAACAAGCTTCGTGAGAACCGCTTGTATGCAAAGTTCTCTAAGTCTGAGTTTTGGCTGCTCAAGTAACATATCTGGGACATGTCATCTCCGCCAAGGGCATTGCGTCAATCCGAAACCGTGAAGACAATAGTTGAATGGCTTCCTCTGCTAATGTCAAGGAAGTGAGGAGTTTTCTCGGCTTGGCTAGCTATTGTCGCTGCTTTGTTCAGAACTTCAAGATAGCAAAGCCTCTTACCGACCTCCTCAAGAAAGGCAAGAAGTACTGTGGACTCCTGCCAAGAAAGTTTCGAGACACTCAAAGAGAAGCTCACTTCCACACCAGTCTTGGTTCCTCCGGATACATCTAAGCCTTTCCAGATCTTCTGCGATGCCTCTTTGCAAGGATTGGCGGTCCTTATGCAAGAGAGACAGGTGGTTGCTTATGCCTCTCGTCAGTTGAAGACACATGAGGTCAACTATCCCACACATGACCTTGAGCTAGCAGCAGTGGTCTTTGCTTTGAAGCTGTGGAGGCACTACTTGCTGGGTAACCGTTGTGAGATCTTCTCGGACCACAAGAGTTTGAAGTATATCTTCACTCAGCCTGATCTCAATCTTCGGCAAAGGAGATGGATCGAAGCCATCAATGACTTTGATGTGACCATCAACTACACCCCAGGCAAAGCAAACGTCATGGCAGATGCGCTTAGCAGAAAAGCTTATGTCAACAACCTCATGGTAGAAGAGCAGCAGCCTCTCTTGTGCGAGGAATTCCGTCAGCTCAACCTGGAGATTGTGGAACAAGGGCATCTTCTGAACCTGCTGGCTACTCCTCTCTTGGAAGAACAGATTCGTTCTCGTCAGCTTGGTGATCCGCACACTAGGAAGCTCATCTCTAAGCTTGGCACTCCGAAGTATGAATCCTTCCATGTTGATGATCAGGGCACACTCTTCTTTGATCACCGGATGTTTGTTCCAAACTACCCGGGTCTGAGAGATCAATTGCTCAAGGAGGCACATGATTCGGTCCTTTCTATCCATCCTGGCAGCACAAAGATGTACATGGACTTGAAAACACAGTACTGGTGGCCTGGGTTGAAACGGTATTGCGCCAAGTATGTCTCAGAATGTGATGTCTGCCGTAGGGTGAAGGCTGTCCATCAAAAACCATTCGGTCTTCTACAGCCATTGAAACCTCCGGAATGGAAGTGGGAGAAAGTTGAGATGGACTTCATCACGGGCTTTCCTAGGTCGCAGAAGGGCAACAATGCAATCTTTGTTGTCATCGACAGGCTTTCTAAAGTGGCACACTTCTTCCCAGTCAAAGAAACAATTTCTGGACTTCAGTTGGCTGAGCTCTATATCAACAGGATTGTCTCTTTGTATGGGGTTCCACTTGAAATCAGTTCAGATCGTGGGAGCATCTTCACCTCAAAGTTCTGGGAGAGTTTCCAAAAGCTTTGGGAACAGTTGAACTTCAAGATCGCTTACCACCCTCGCCTCAAGGACAAGTGGAGAGATCAATCGATTACGGAAGATATGCTTAGAGCTTGCGTCATCTATTTTGGCATGAAGTGGGAAGAATGCCTTCCATATGCTGAATTCTCCTACAACAACAGCCTTCGAAGAGTCTCAAGATGGCACCATTCGAGGCTCTCTATGGTCGCGAGAACTCCCATTGGTTGGTCGGGCGCAGGAGAAAGAATCTGGTTTGGTCCTGACATTGTGACTCAAGCAGAGGAAAAGGTGCATATCATTCTGGAGAACCTGAAGATTGCTCAAAGTCGTCAGAAGAGCAACTATGACAGAAGCACAGATATGGTATATGCCTGGTGATCTCGTCTACCTTCGTGTCACTCCCATGAGAGGAACACACCGCTTCGGTATCAAAGGAAAGTTGGCTCCTAGATACATCGGTCCTTTCAAGATACGTGGTAGACGAGGAGCAGTTGCTTATGCACTGGAGCTTTAGGACAAACTCAAAGTCCATGATGTTTTCCACATCTCCTCAAGAAGTGCTTCAAAGACCCCGGCAAGACCGTGGATCATGAGCTAATCGACCTTCAAGAAGATCTATCTTATCAAGAACACCCCACCAAAATCCTTGAGACCGCAGAACGTAGGACTCGCAACAAGTCCATCAAGTTTTGCAAGGTGCAGTGGTCACACCATTCTGTTGATGAAGCAACATGGGAGCGTGAAGATGATCTACGTGCCAACCATCCTTCTCTCTTTGTGTCTTCTTCTTCTTCCTAGAATCTCGTGATTCTGTTTAATGGGGAGAGTTGTAGCATCCCAGTTGTCTAACCCCTATAATGCTACATGTCATAATAATAAAAAGGGCCACTTCCAACATCTAATTGCTGCATCATCATCACATCATGCTCATGTCATCATGTTCCTTGCATTTGAGCATCATATAAAACCTTTTCTTGTTTGGTTCTTATCTCATGTGCATGAGTAATTGTAGTTGCCTCTTGATATTGTATTTGGATCTTATTAAATTGTTAAATGCCCAAGTTGAGTTGGGGGCATCTCTCTTTTGACTCCACCACCTTTTCTTTCACCACCTTATAATTCCACCATCCAATAATATGGGCTTGGCCTTTTGTTGAGTTATCCCTAGCCCATGTTGTTGGTTGGATCCCCCATAACCTTTGCTTGGCCTGGCCCACCTTTTTGGAATGCATATGGAAAATGCCATCATAATATCATTGTTTTCACAAGGATAATTTGGGCATTAATTGTCTTGCATGGGCCATGCAAGTACCATCTATCCTAGCTTTTGGCTTTTGTTTGGAATTCTAAATGGAGCCTTATTCTTTGCTTGATCATGTTTGGTTAGTATAAACCCTAGCTACCCTTCTCTCTCTGGAGCTTGCTTGTTCTTGCTTGGATCAGGCATGGGCCAAAGGAGGACCAAATCACCACCCTTGGGCCACCTCTCTCTTCTCCTTCTTTTCTTGCTCTTCTTGCTTAGTGCTTGCTTGTAGTTTGCTTGATCAAACTAGAGTGCCACCTTCCTCTCCCTCTCTAAATCAAACCCTAAACCACCCTCCTACCCCTAATCTATGCAAAACCTAGTACTCCCTCTTTTTCTTTTCTACCCTAAACTAAACCCTATTTTTACATATATCCTAAAAATAATCCCTAATCTACTTCTACCTCTAAACAAAACCCAAATAAAACCTCTCCTTTTCCCCCTATCTAGCATGTTTCCATGCCCATGACCCTCTCTCTCCCTTCTAGCTCTAACTCAACCACCCGGCACCTGCCCCACACACCCACCCAGACCCCCTATCTACTCTAAACCCTAGCTCGACCCATGCCCCTCTCTCCTAACCTAGCTCCAACCCTATCTAACCGAGGCTACTCCCTCTCTCTCTCCCCTCTAGCTCTCTCTGCCCACCCGCCCTCCCCTACCCCACCCTCTCCCTCTCCCTTCCCGTTCCACCACGCCACCCTGGCCCATCTTGCACGTGAAAGGGAGGAGGCCGCCCCGCCAGCTTCCTCCCCCACGCCACAAGCCCCTCTTCCTTCTTATCCTCTCCCCCTCGGCTCTCCCAGATCCGCTGAGGCTTGCCTCTTCCCCCTTCCTCCACACCACCCAACGCCCTCTCGCCGCCACCGCCGTCTGCCCCAGACAATCTAGCCGAGGCGTGTCGCTGCGTGTTGTCGAGGAGGCCCGAGCTCGCTGCGACGCTCTGGAGCCAGAGGAGGAGGCGCCAGAACGCCAGACCAGCAGACGCCGACGCAAACCCTAGCTACGCCCGTCGGCCCTCGAGTGGATCGCGACTACCCCGCCCGCATCGCCCACGCCCCGCGGTAAGTCCACGGTTACGCTAGACATAGTCCGTCTTCGTTCGCTTCACATGCGCGGGTCACGCCGTCGAGCACCCTCGGTGCACGGTGGGTGCCGTCGTCGTCGCCGCTCAGCAAGACGCCACCACCTTAGCTAGCCGACGCGTCCTCCTAGCACCAACCGCACCCTACGCGGCTCGCGTCACGCGAAGCGCCCGGTCATGGGTTGAACCCTCTGCGCCAGCGCGTCGCGCCTGCACACCGCAGCGGTTCAGACAGGTTGAGGAAGATCCATGTCTTGGCTGTTCTTTTGCAAAACCCCCTCCGATTGTTTTGCCAACCCGCGATCCTCGAGGCCCCACCCGCTTGGCGTCGTGGATCTTGCGAAAGGCTCTGAGGTTTGGTTTAATCAAACCCGGTCCTCGCTGCCACACACGCCGTTGCCAGCCCGGCGTCGCGTGTTCCTTCGCATTTAGCCCCCGGCGTTTTGGTTCATCAACCGGTCCGGCTTGGCCTCATCGGCGTCTGTTGGCGTTTAAGAGGCTCTGGGTTTCTTGAAATGAACCAGCGGTCCGTGTTGTTCTCGAGCACCTGCAGCGCGTGGCGGAAGAGACCCCGCCAACCTTTGCGACTCAAAGGCTGCTGGCTGGTATATAAACGTTGAGCTGTTTTGAATTCAGTTTTGTTAAATAAATTCAAAATTCAAATTTCAAATCGATTCAAATAACTTTTAATTTGTAAATCCAAATTGGGCAAATAATATATGTATTGATATCAGAAGATGAGGGAATTCAAATATGCCATCTATTTTGTAATTTGCACAAGTAAAATTCCAAGTTCATGTTAATTACATCAAATGCCACTGGATTTTCAACAATTAATAACTTTGGTTTTACAATTCCAAATTAAGCAAATAAGTAGTCCAAATTGATCAGCTCGACGAGACCTTTCTGTTTATGATATCCATGACTTCAATTGCAGCATGCATCATATAAAAATATAACGAACAACAACTATTATGGCAATAAAATATGACTTAAACCCAATTCAAATGTTATTTTCCTGTCCTCCACACCTCACCTATGCCATGCTACTTATTGCCATGCAACTTGTGCATCATTCATCATGGCATGATTGTTTGCTTGACGCATCTAATTCCAATGTTTGTGCTCTATATTCATGTTGGCCTTGTTTGTTTGGTTTTTCTCGGATAGACCGGCGGGGTTGTATCAAGAGAACCAGGAGCACCACCCAGAACCGTCCTTTGCTTCAACAGAGATACCAGGCAAGCACTACCACATGCTTGCATACATACAGTACCTATTGCCTCTATCTTATTCTTGCATCATTGAGTCGCGATTGCATTAAATTGAATCCCAAGTATGCATAGCCTTTACTTTTCAACCCCACTAAGCTTGTTCCTCCATCCCATGAGCCACTACTATAGGAGTTGTTTGAGCCATGCAGTCGTAGAACAACATGTGTAGGGTTTGTGAGTCATTGGATAATGAGGTACTTAAACAACATAACTTTGAGTAGTTCTAGGATAACTAAAGAAAGTGGCACGGTGAGCAACATCTGCTATTTGGTTTTCCTGCTCACTTGTGTCGTGAAGACCCAGTACTTGATTCCTGTTCCTTGATTTATCGCTATCCACATCCGGAGGTATATGGGACCCCCACAGGCGAGCTTGATTCCGTCTTATTTCTTGGGGCCACAAACTAGTTTGAGGTTTTATTTACGATCTGTACTTATGCCATGTTTCTTGCTTTATTTACTATTGTGCGAGGCACCTTTGCTGTTTAGGAAGGCGGAGTGATTACGGTATCGACAAGCCCAGCCACACTTCGGGTTCCCGATCGTTTGACCATTGGCGCTAACCTTGAGTCCGTCTCGAGCTTGCTTACTCCGTTGGTTCTACTCAAAGGGTGGCCCCTGAAATATTTGAATCTTGTGATTGTTCATCGTGAAAGCCTCGTTGGGTTTTGATTTGGTTTTTCGAGGTTGATCGGCGTGTGTTGCTATTGGTGCACCCGGTAAAACTTTCAAAGCCGTGTCATGGATATGGATGACTTGGAGCACAGTTTCTTGATCATAGACAAGCATAACTAAAGTACCGCTTTTAATATGACTAAAGTAACTTGACTAGTAAATAGTGCAATACTCATGGAATGGTTAATAAAATTGCTAACGGATGGGGGGTTGTTCGTCGCTTCCTTGTTGGTAGCGAGGAGGATGGATCGGATGAGATTACCATTATAATCTGTTGTACTTAAATTCACGGACATCCGTCTATCATTGGTTAGGCGGATGGTTAGCGTTTATCTGAGAATTGCTAGGGTTTATCTTTTGCTGCAATTCGTCACCCAGGTTGTGTCCCCTTTAGAGGCATTAAGACTTTTGAGTACCCTTAGGGTCTCACGATAAATTCTTGATTCGGATGAGCAGGTACCTTCACGGGGCGGATCTTTGGGTTGAAGAAGCCGATGATGTGGGCAACGATCGTATGGTGTAGAGATTCCGGGAACGGGGATCCGTGAGACCTGTAGTTGGGATGTGCTTATTTCTATGGCATCTTATGCCGATTTGCTTCTTATCCGTACTCGGATTACATTTGCCGCTTGCATGATACTACGATGTGTGTTGTATGAGGAGTTATCCTAAAATATAGATTTATCTAGGTCATTTGAATCTTGCCGTATGGCGTTGCTATATATTTCATTTCTTTCTAGATGGGATGGCTGTGATGTACTCTTGTATGGTGGCTTGCGTACATACCCACTTGTGTACGTAGTTGATCCCTTCGCCTGCCGACTACGCCGCCCGTACAGGTCCCGTTGAGAGGTTAGCGGTTGGGACGTCTGAAAGGACTACCAGTGAGTGGCTTTTGGGGCCCCACCGTACTATTTCAACCGCTATCTCTCATCCAGGCTTGTATCTAGGAGCGTAGTTCACCGAGGTAGTTACATCTGGGTGCAGTACTTCCATGATGAATACAGTGGCTAAGAGCCTAGCTATCTTGGCAGCTATCACTTTTCTCCTATCTTCGACGAAGCGGTGGAGGGGTTGCTTCACCGGCTTGGCATCTGGCCTTACATGAAGAGAGTGCTCAGCCAGCTCCCTCGGAACTCCTTGCAAATCCTGTATGGACCATGCAAACATATCCCGATTCTCACGGAGGAAGCTGGTGAGCTCTCTTTCCTATTTGTCAGTTAGCCCAGCCCCAATGGTAACTGTGCACTCTGGGAAAGTCTCATCCACCTGTACCTTCTTGGTCTCTTTGATAGCTTGGAATGATACATTGCCATGCGGGTTAGTGAGTGCCGGCATGGACATTTGTGCTGCTTTGGGCAATGCTGCCACCTCCAACATTTGATGATTTTCCTGTGCTATGACCAGTGACTCGGCCAGCGAGGATCCAGCTGAGGCACAAGCAATAGATCTTTTGTAATCTCCTTCGACTGTGATAACTCCATATGGACCTGGCAGCTTCATCTTCAAGTAAGAAATGTGGGGAGTAGCTATAAACTTTGCCATAGTTAGCCTGCCAAGTAAGGCATGGTACGAGCTGACCAGATCGACCACCTCGAACTCTATGGCTTCAGTCCGACAATTCTCTCTGTTGCCAAATAAGACGTCAACCCAGATCTTGCAAATTGGCTCACAGGACAATCCCGGCATGATGCCATGGAAAGTTGTCTTAGTCGGCTCCATCATGTTCATAGTAATACCTAGCTTAAGCATGGTATCCTTATACATGATGTTGATGCTACTGCCATCATCGGTTAGTACCTTGGAAAATTTCACATTGATATCTGGGCCCATGAAAGTTGGATCCAAGACTAGAGCATAACCTCCTAGGGTTGGCATGATCTTGGGGTGATCCTTTATGCTCCAAGTTATCTCTTGTTCAGACCAGTGCATGTATTTTGGAATTGCCGGCATTGTGGCATTCACCTCCATCATTTGTCTCTGTTGACTCTTTTTGTCATTCGGCTATGTGACAAAGACGGCATAGCTCTGGTGATGTTCTCTGTACTCATTTCTAGTTCCATGGCCGACATGAGCATCGTCCCCTCTTGGATTGTGCACCTGGTGCACAATTTCTCTTCTTTCTTGATTATGATACTTTGGATGCATGTTCTCATATATGTGCTTAGCTCCAACAGCTTGGCCATTTCCTCCTGTGAGCGGTGGAGGGGGAGGTGGTGGTAGTTGCTTACTCGGTGAA
Source organism: Avena longiglumis (assembly GCA_030063025.1). Classification (NCBI taxonomy): domain Eukaryota; kingdom Viridiplantae; phylum Streptophyta; class Magnoliopsida; order Poales; family Poaceae; genus Avena; species Avena longiglumis. The sequence continues at coordinate 19,980,216 of CP125974.1, forward strand.
TCCACTCTATCTCCCTTCTGAAACCAAGTGCATTGTCTTGTTGTGTGATTTGCTGGCTTACTCGGGCTAGGCGTGTGAAATTTACACGGCTGGTCCAGCATCATCTCATAGGTATACTTATGTCTATCCTGATATGGCTTTCTTTGTTCGTATGGCTTTTTTCCATCATTCTTTGGTATCCACTGTTGTTGTCCACTTGTCCTTTGATGTTGGCTACTTCCAGCGTCTGGATGATCCTGGCTCACGGCCGCAACCTGAGTCGAGCCATACCTGTAGTCTGGCATTTCATCTCTTCTTTTGCTTCTATACTCGGCTCTTTCCTAACGCCTTTGCGATCCGGCAGCGTCATAGATCTGAGTCTCAGTTAACCCGTCTGCCGACATAAGCAAAGGCTGAGTCGGATCTCTTAACGCATACGAATCAGCAATCCTTATTGTTTCCGCCAAGCTTGTCGGCATATCTCTTTGTAACCTTTGCCATAGCACACTTCCATGTCTGCATCCTTGTGCAAACCAAGCGATAGCCTGTGACTTGATTACCCCTTCGCAAGAATTGCACATAGTGCACCATCTTATGAGGAATTCTCTGTATGTCTCAGTCGGCCTTTGTTTGCACATAGTCAGCTGTTGTGGGTGATTCGGCCTCTTGTATGTGCTGGTGAAATTTCTCACAAAAGCATCCTGAAAATCGATCCAGCTATTGATGCTTCCTGGTGGCAATTTATTCAACCATATCCTTGCAGGTCCTTCTAGCATCTGTAGTACGTACCGCACTGCCCATCCCAAATTTCCCTGCACGATTTTCACAGCAGTTTCATAATCTATGAGCCAATACTCTGGCTTTGTGCTTTCATCATACGTTTTTGTCCCTCTAGCCAGCTGAAAATTTGGTACAGGTGGCTCCTTCATGATCCTTGGGCCAAAACATGACGGACCCTGTGGACCTTGCGACTCGATCAGTTCTGCCATCTTTATTCGATCAAGATTTAGCCTTGCATCATCCGACTGAAGGTTTCTGCCTCCGAGTTTGGTTCTCATTTCTTGGTATGCGTGATCCGGCAATTCATACCCGTCATTCACCATCGCCGAGTAACCATCATTATATCTGTTTGCATTCGGGTCAGCAGGTTGTTGTACTGCTTTTGCCGCGCTTTTCTGCCTTCTTTCGGGTTGAGCTGGAACATTGTTCGGAGCTGGATTTACTCCTCCTGTCGAGTGAGCTCCACGCCTAGGTTGAGGCGCAAATTTTTTCCCTCCATTGTCATTCCTTTGTCCTGCTTGCCTCTCTCGGCCTGCATTTTCCTGGTTCTCATTTCCCTGAACATTGTTCCTTCTTGCTCCTTGCACATGCGCTAGGTTTCCCTGAGCTATTATCGGGTCATAGGTGATCATTTGCTTGTTCCTCCCTGAATCCACACTCTTTTCCTTTCTCTGTCTTGGCACCACTCCGGGTGAGGAGGCTATATGGCCTACTGATCTTGCTGGGATAGGAGTTGTCGAATGAACTAGCTGTGACCTCCCTGCTATACCTAGATTTTCCCTGTAGTATGCTTCATTCAGCATCCCTGCTGCTCTTACCAGTTCATTGACTCGTTCTTGCTGCCTTTTTTTTTTGCTTCAACCGTCAGATGGGGTAACTCTGCCATTGATGCCTCTGCAGCTCTCAGGGTAGCTGCTGCAGTATTATATGTCGGCCGCATGGCTGTTTTGTTGCTGTTTTCTGGTGTCAACTTTGACGTTGCATCCGCCAGCTCCTCGTTGAGGTTTCTCCCCCTTAACCTTGTCGCATCAAGCCGGGTCTTTGCGCCCTAGACTCGATTTTCCGAGTAGAGCTCTCGTATTGTGATATCCACATCTTGCTGTAACTACACTAACTCCTTTGCTTTTTCCAGGACCTTTATCCTGGCCTCCTCTAACTCGGCCTACACACGCGCCGGATCAGCTGTTTGCACTACTGGCTCTGCCAACTTGTCTATCGCCTCTTGTAGCTCTTTGGCTCTCTTACTTCTGGCTATGTTTTCTGGCTTTTCTAGCGGTGCCTTTGTTGTTCTTGCATCCCTTGGCGTTTCCTCTTGATTTCCTCCCTCAGGATCCTCATTCACTACTGGAGCTATTGGAGGCGCTGTTGGATTAGGAGCTGTCATCATTACCTCAACGGAGACGAGCTGGTGAAGTTTTCCTGCGATAGGAATCGCAGGTGGATCCGGCGCCAGGATGACGCGCTCCGGATACGCGCGCTCCACGCGCACCACGACGTAGACCTGGTGCTCGCCGAACTTGACGAAGCGACCGTTACCTGGGAAAGGTTTGTTCCCGAAGCATCCCGCGTTGTCGCTAACAAAGTTGAGCGCTCCAAACCTCTGGATGATTCCGGGGTAAATGCGCTCGCCGGTCTTGGCGATGATGTTGCCCATCCGGATGAAGACTTCATCAAGCACTTGCTTCGCCTCGGTGGGCGCCGTCAAATGGTGGTGTCGGCGAGATGCCATGGGTAGGCTTAAGTTGGGGGCCGAATGAGTGCTTGTGGTCACCGGGGAGGGTGTGCACGGTCTTGCCATGCACGAAGAACAAGATGAACTATCCACACTTAGGAATCTTATTGATGCTTGTGGTTTACAAGTGCTCCTAGAGCTATATCAACTTGGGTTCAGTGCACTCGTTTCCCACTAGGTCCAACCCCTTCTAACCCTAGCTATCCCCCTCCTTATATAGGCGATGGCTAGCTAGGTTACACCCCTTTGGGTCCTAGGATTACTGTTTGGATCTTGGCGCTTACTATTCGGGCTTGGTCATGGGCTTGTACTAATCCCAGTGGCCCAGTCCATAAAGCTGGACAGCTAACGGTCTTCACGTACTTCGCCTCCAGTTCCTTTGGCGTCATGCAGTAACTTTGTACGTTAGCCCTCGTTTTAGGCGTCACCCGGATCCTTTCGTGTCATCCGGCGTCGCCCTTCTCTTTTGACCACGCTTTACTTTGGTCCCTCCTGGACCTCACTCGGAAAGGTGCCACACGTCCTATCTGACTCGGCCCTTCCTCATGAGACTCGGCTCGTGGGTTCCTGCAAGACCAACAAACTTGTCTTATATGGGCCGACATAGGGTCTATGTCGGCCGCATATGACCATCTTACCCTACCGTCCTTATACGACCTGGTTCTTCCTTTACTCGGCGTAAGCCAAGCTGGGCAATGTTTTACCCCTTGTGATCCTACCGGGGGTTATCCCCCTGACAGTAACACTTTCGGTAATTTTGGCATGTCAGTACCAATTTTGGGATACAAGCGTTGCGAATCAGACTAATTCACGACTAAGAGCACTTTGACACGCTTTCTGATGGCTCGGGCCCAGCTGTAAGTGCTGAGTTGGTGCCACGTGTCTAGGAGAAGCGGAGGTGAAAGTGGGGCCCACCTGTCATACATATATTATGTTATTTTTTATTTTTCTATCCTATTTTACTATTTACTGCCAGTGGGTCCCACCTGTCAGCCTCACTAATATTTCCCCACCCACCTTCTTCTTCCTGGAGGGACCTGAGCCATAGAATCTCCACCGGGTCGACCCAACATGCCCGAGCGCGTCCGAAATCGTCCGCGCATACACGCGGGACGTGCGCGACGCCCCAGCGGCACGGCCTATCCGGACAAATGCGCCCGGCTCGACCCGTCCGTGCACCTAATCTGGGCAACGATTGCGTAGGGCCGGACGTCCACGGACAGCGCGTGTGTCCTGCCCGTCGGCCACTCGGGGCCCATATGTAAGTAAAACATTAGTACTTAACAATATCTATTCATTAGGTTAAGCCCTGTCAGTTACAAAAAGGTCGTTTGAACAAAATAGAAATCACTCTCGGGGAGGGCGTCGCGGCTACTGCGTCATTGTTGCGGCCACCGCCGCGAGCCCGTCGATCACCGCCCTAGCAGACCAGATGGCCTGCTGCTGGAGGCGGTCGCGCGCCAGGCTACGAGCCACCGTCTTGCCCTCCGCCTTCCTGCGGTCCTCTGTCGCCTCGTACGCTAGGGCCTTGTCCATCTCGGTGGCCCATTGGTCCCTCGCCTCCTTCGATGCAGCAGTGGCACATGCCTAGCGCTGGAGTTCTGCCTCAGTCGCGAGCAACTCCGCCGAAGAAGGAGCATGAATCAGAGCTCCATTCGGGCAAAAGCCTAGTGCATGTGCGATTTTCACGGGGACGGCGATCGCCGCCTCCCCCTCCTCCTCCAGTTGGTCCTCCTCCTCGTCGTCGTCCTCTGCCACCTCCGTCTCGTCGCCCTCGATGAGAGCCCACGAGGCGGCCGCCTCAGCGGCCATAGCCACGCGCTCCTCCTTTGCCGCCGAGTCGGCGATGTGCTTGATCTGCGCCTCTTCCTTGTCACTGCGCTCTTTGGCGTCATGGCGAAGCTCGCGGATAGCGACCTTGGCGGCCTCCTTGGCTATCTCCTCCAGCGTGGTCAAGGCCGCCTCATGGCGGATCTTGCGGAGAGCCGCTGATGCGGCCTCCAAGGCCACCGCCTCCTTGGCGGTGACGTGGTGTATGTCGCGCATCGCCCATCGAGCGGCCACCGTGGAGGCCGCCTCCACCGTCCACTCTAGCGCCAACTCAGCGATATGGCCTTCCTTCTCGAAGGCCAACACCTGTGCCTCGCTCATACGCCTGGCCTGCAACGTGGCCTTGAGGTCGACCTCGTCCTCGTCGACCCCCACCTCCGGGAAGCGAGTGCGGCACGTCTCCCGGATCTTGGCCCCGGTGGCGATCTTGCGGTGAGGCATGGCGTCTCGTGGCTGGAGTTTTTCGGCTGCTGGTTTGCTCTTGCTTTGAGCCTGTTGTCTCCAATGGCGACCGTCTTTTCTAGACCGCGGCGAATGCGGGAATTGGCCGGAAGGCGCGAAAGTTTTCTGGCCACGGTAAGCGAGACACGCGTGGGAAACGATTGCGGGAAACGTCAGCCGTATGGGAACTACCGGCGCCGATAGCCGACGTCTTGTTATCATTAACATCTCATCACGAGGATGTTAATCGATGACAGCTGGAGAAAAACAGACATATACGGGCCGCGGTCATCCGAATAGGCCGGACCACGAAACCATACTGCCGACCCAAATAGATAGAATTGAATCGTTTAGGACGATAAATCGGACGGATATCCCTTAGATCGGAGGGCACTCACGTCAAAGACTCAAAGTCATAGTAAGAATCGCTTCATATAGTCACTCGATCTGTGTACCTCCTGACTCCTCCTCAACCCCAATCCAAGATTTTAAAAAAAAAAAAATCCCTCCGCCAGCGCTTAGATCCGTCAACGGGCAGTCGTTTCCTTTGGAGCTTCTTCTGCATTCTCTTGAGTACAAGCTAGTGAGTAAGCATTTCGCATCTCTCCCCAGTCCATAACCACTTCACCCTTCTTCTAATTTCTACCATAACTTGTCCAGAGATCTCCTAGCGACGAAAGAGGAAGAAGGCAACCATGGAGCTTGTTGTGGGCGCGTCGGAGGCGACGATGAAGTCTCTGCTGGGAAAGCTGGGCGGCATTCTGGCCAAGGAGTACACCCTGATTAGAGGCGTCAACGGCGACCTCCAGTACATCAACGACGAGCTGGCGACCATGCAGTCCTTCATCCGCACCGTCAGTGGAAGCCACGTCAACGACGACCTAATGAAGGACTGGATGAAGCAGATCCGTGATTTCACCTACGACATCGAGGATTGCATCGACGACTCCGGCCACCGCCTCCACGGGCTGCCCCCGGGCATGTGCTGCTATTCTCTCGCCAACCTCGTCCACGACCTCCTCACAGGGTGGTCGCGCCGCCACGTTGCTGCCAAGATCTCTGTTCTCAAGATGCGGGCGCAGCAGATCGGCGAGCGAAGGGAGAGGTACGGCGTCAACAACCCGGAGAGCAGTAAAAACTCTGCAAGCGCGGCCGCTGGATTTAACCCTGCCGACAACCAGCAGGCAAGCCTTCAGCTTGTCGCCATGAAAGACCCAGTGGGAGTTGAGGAGCACATGGGGCATCTTGACAAGTGCGTGACTTGCATTGTGGGGTTCGGAGGGGTGGGGAAGACCGCCATAGCCACCGCATTGTACCGCAAATTTGGGGAGGAATTCGACCATTGCGCCATGGTCACGGTGTCTCAGAGCTCAGATCTGGAGGCCATCCTCACGAGCATCAAGAATCAAGTCAAGCCGCCGGTCAGCAATCATCAGCAGCAAGGCAGCTCGGAGAAGAACAGCCTGGCAGCAGTCTTTAAAGGCTTCGGGCAGGGCACTTATGCCATCATGGCTAAGTGCTGCAGCGCCGGCACCTCCGACAAAACTCGTGACAGGACGAAACTGGATCTACTCAAGGACGAACTTGCCACACATTTGGGCGAAAAGAGGTACACCCCCTCATCTTTTTGGGCACAAGTGAAGTCAAATCCTAGTGCTGCAGTGTCAACTATCAATGTCATCCATAATATCTTGAAAATAATGCATGTAAAATTTTCTAAGTTTGACCAAGTTTATATACAAAAATTTGCACTTTACAATACCGAATAAATATCAATTGATTCACCATAAAGTATATTTTATTAATGTTTCCATTCAATATTGTAGATATGTTTTCCAAAATATTTGGTCAAAGTTAGTAAGATTTAACTTTTGACTAATCCTTAGACGTCTTATATTTTAGGACGGAGGGAGTAGTATCATTTAGATTATACTAGTATCATTTAGATTAGGGGTTAAAAATATGTGTTGTTGACTGTGCCAATGTCGAAAACGACATTCTTGATGCACTCATAGTTGTGATGCTCTGTTCACCTACTCCTCTCATCGGGTCGCCAGGAGGTGGCTCCACCACTGTCTCTTATGTGCACACCTACTCGGCGGACACTTCTCCTTGTGGACCAACAAGCCTGCTACTGGACCTGTCCCTGAGAAGTTGTCACACACTTCCTTCTATGAACTAATAGGCACCTAGCAATCTAGCATATCAACTCGAGGATGAGCTGTTTCGATAGGAGGGGAAACATGTTATACAAAGAACTCCTTACCGGATAAGGATTTTTGCAACAACAACTGTACCTGAGCCAAGTCCATACATGAACTACTAGGTGCTACCTAGGTGGCTGAACAAAGACTGCTACTATGCCAAAAAATACAAGTTAGTTGGATTTTAGTGGAATAACATAGAGGCTGAGTTAGTAAACTTAGAAGTTTTAGATTTATCCATGTTGTGAGTCTTAGATGGCATTATATAAGCCGAGGTTTGCCTTTTGTTTAATCATGAAAGAAACTGAGACCTCGGTAATATCACGCCCTTCCCTCTATCCTCGTGTGGTCACCTTTATAGTTGCCTTTTTTACCTCAGATTCTATTTACAAGCGACTTAGCATCTCTAGCAGCTGCCCCTTTTTGGGACATGCCCCATAAAAACTGTCAAATGGGGCACCTTGAGGCTAAAAACAGCCTCCAACAGCTGCCCCATATTTTTGGGGGCACAACCGCGTCGTGCTGCATATTTTGGGGCACCGCGGCTGCTGCCGCATTTTTAGTCTCTGGCTGCATGCAGCCCAACTGCCAGCTCAACAGCCATCCGGCCTCTCCCTACCGCCGGATTGATGTTGGGTGCCCCATTTTAGGGCAGCTGCTACGGCGGGAACATTTTTTGTGCCCTAAAACCTTCTCTCTCCTGTCCTATTATGGGGCAGTTATTATAGATGCTCTTAGGGATTTCTGACTTTGGGTGACTTTGAGTCAGTGACATGTGGACCCTACACATGGTGGGACCCACATGTGAGTGACTCCAACTCATTTGTCTCCCACAAGGTCAGATAATCCGTGCCATACCTGCCAGGCTGCCACCAATCGCACCATGGCACGGATTGGCTGACTTTGTGGGACGTGACTTAGAGTCACCGAGAATATGCTATATAACAGAATGCAGAGAGCCCTTTTTATTTATAAGTGAGTCTAAACTAGTCTTTTGTTTAAAGTTGATTTTTTTGTTTGTCTAAAACTAGCATTGTGGCCCTCGCAAATGTGAGGGGCGTCATTGTTAATATGTCAAAGATGTTAAATATTCATTTTCTTACCTTATGATTTGTTTTCTCCACTTATCTCGCTCATTGTAAAATACACAATGTTTTAGACGTGAATATATTTATAAAGGTGTAACTTAGTTATTTTGTATATTACTATATTGTAAAAGTAACAAAATAATAGCAATGAAACATCTTTTACCAAAAAAAATACACAATCCCTTTTTCAATGTGTCGCTCCTCAAGCATTTTCTACGTTGCCATACTACCGCTTGTCTGCAGAGCATGAAATGGGAATATCTAACTTTTAATTGGCCAGGCTTTTTATTATAGAAACCCATCTGTGTATTTATGGATGGCATTATATTAGCATTGATGTTTGTGTTGTGGACTAATATGTTCAAATCAGGCAAATAATCTAACTAACTATGAACATATATGCTTATAAATAATTATTCCATGGATTATTTATAGATGTAAATATATGTTTTGTCGGTTGTTATTTTTTAGCTATACTTACAATGGTCTCCTGGTGTTTTAATTATAAAGTATTATGAAGATCTACTTGATGAGATATTTTCGATACCTTTACAAAGGTGTAACCGGTATGATCTTTTTTGCTACGGTTATGTAGGATAGGGTGATGTGTGTTTATGTATTGTTATATCGATCCATCATAGGTAAATATATGTAGATTTACCAAACACGATCTACATTTATGTACATCTAAGGGATGAGACTTGTTTATGCATGCTTTATATAGGGCATGTTAACTTTAGGTATAATTATGTGCATCTAGCAGTCATGATAAACTAATAAAGTGATGTCCACCATATTGATGAATGGATATTTTAATTTCCTTTGATGAAGTCTTTAGCTTGACTCTTGTATTACTTTATATAATTTTCATGATCTAAAATCCTTCTTTTGTTGCGGAAGTTATCTAAAATCCTTCTTAAGTAGTAATAGTATGCAATACTGCGCCTACAATATTCTTAAGAAGTCATACTGTACCAGTTTAAAGTTAAAAAACGAAGATTATAAAATAGGTTAAAAATATAGGCTCATGAAAAGTACAGTTGATATAAAAGCTTAATGATACCTTTATATTCAAAGATTGATATCACCATGCGGTCTCATCTCTTCACTACTATTGAAGGTTGGCTCCCAAGTTGTGATCTCAACATAACTTGTGGACCCATTAGTCTAACTTTATATCATTGATTTCTTAGATGTGTACAATAAACAAACGTTGACGTGATTATACGCTATTTGGGAAATTTGTTTCCTCGTGGAAAAAATTATGAGCACAGAAATATGTTCGTACAGAGAACAAAAAAGTTGTAAATCAAAACAGAGTATTTATTCTTCTCTCAAAGCTATCCAGAAAATACAATCAGCATGGTAACATAATGAGTAATGCTCTGAACACCATTTATCAGTCCTATGCATTTTTCTGTGAGAAATCTCCAAAACAGTGGGTATTGATTTTCATTGGACGCCATTGCAATCTAAATTTCTGTGGTACGATGATGATATACCGTCAAAGTGGGACCAGCAGTGAAATAGTTCTCCACTTGGACCATCTTAATGCATAATGTGATATTATCATGGCAAGGCTAAAAACTGTATGGCAATGAGCTTTTACGGTTCAATTTTCAGTTTGTCAACTCATCTAACGAAACCCCCGTGAACATAGATAAGTCTATCTTACAATCGACACCAAGCAATTCTCAATGTGTGCAGATTAAAAATCCAATTACTCTTCTTACGCCACCAGTCGAGCTGCAATTTTGTGACCACTGGTAAAAAATGAACTGACATCTAATGCTATATTTGGACTTGCCATCTAAAGATCTGCATCACATGAACCAACCTGGAGCTCGCAAGATTTGGAATCATCGTCTCGTCTCTGAGTACTTTGAAACTCTGCACCAAACGGGTTCATCTCGAGGAGGGAGCCTGGTGACCGGAAAGGAAGTTTAGCGACAGCAAGGATGTTGAGACACCAAACCTGTCGAAGACGGGGTCATCGCCCGCGGTGCAGCATTCATGGCAGACCTTGGAGTCCTACATTCTGCGTTCCTTACAAGCCACGATTCATTGAGATGGTGCAGCTTGTCATGGAGACGCAAATTGTTGCCGCCTCCGGCTGCCCCGCCATGGCCAGGACTGGTAGCACTCAGTAATGACCTTGAGACCCATATGTAGATCGATTAGAAAAAGTAACAGGCGAGACCGGGAGGGAGATAGGTATCTACGTGCATTGCTTTTACGTGTGTGGATCTGCTGCTCAAGTGTATTTGATATCTGCCTCACAAAAGGTTGAGACCCATCACGTGATGGAGCCATGAATCGTACTCGTATGCGATATCTGCTTGACAAAAGGCTGAGACTCGTGACGTGTTGGAGCCATGAATCATACTCGTATGTGAGAGGGACACGTGACGTGTTGGGGCCAACTCCTTTTCATATGTTATGTTGTACTAATCCGTTAATTAATCTTGGTCCTAAGTTACAAATCTAACGGTTAATATAATTTAGGTGATGTGGATCAACCTCATGCCTCGAAAAACACCCTTATATTGCTTTTAGTATATAATAGATAGATTTTATTGTCTTTTGACTTTAAAGAAATGTGATGGTGCATGCTAAATTTTATGTTTTTACGTCAACTAATTGTATGCGGTTCTAATTCTTCCACGAACTCACATTATGGAACTACAGTTTCAAGAAAGTTAAACTCTGCAGTGAAATGGAAGCATACAAGTATTTTGTTTGGGTTCAGATAAGTGACTTCTGGTCGCTCATTTTCTACTCTCGTATGTGTACCCTTCTTTTGGCAGTTACTTGGTCTTAATTGATGATGTATGGTCTGCAACGATGTTGGACAAGATTATAAATGAACTTCCTTATAATGAGAAGAGCAGAATAATTGCTACTACGCGGTTTCATGCTGTTGCTGCGCGTAGAGGAGAAGACGGCGGCATTCGTAAAGTTCAAGGTCTCACTGACAAAGAATCTAAGAAGTTATTTACACAGGCCTTCTTGGAGTCTAGTGTCGGTGAATATGGTGCTAGTGCACGTCCTCAAGTTCCTGTTACAACATCTAAGAGAAAAAAAGGTGATCTTATTCATTATGTTTCTCTTTCTATGTATATGATCTTTTCACAATATCGGTCTTGATGATGACAAACCAGCAGCTTTAACTAATCAAGCTGTTTCTGATCTGAAGGTAGCAAATTTGTTCCAGTTCCAGATGTCTGGAAGATGTGTGGGGGGCTTCCATTGGCCATAGTTACCATGGCTGGTCATGTAGCCTGCAACCCGCATAAATCACCTGAAGAATGGTCGGGGCTTTGTAGTTCTCTGTTTCCAGAGTTAGGGAAAGATGGTGAGAAAGAGCTTACCCAGGAGGAAGTGGGCAGGATTGTTAGCCATTGCTACAATGACATGCCTTCTGAAATCAAGACTTGCTCACTGTATTTGAGTATATTTCCAAAGGGCTATAGGATCAGCAGGAAGCGTCTGACAAGGCGTTGGATAGCCGAGGGCTTTGTCTGCGAGAAGCAGGGGCTGAGTGTGGAGGATGTTGCCGAGTCATATTTCAACCATCTCATAAGGAGGAAGATAATCCGAGCTGTTGCTCATAGCAGCAACGGAAGAGTAAAGGAATTTATAGTTCATGACATGATTCTTGAGCACATTGTTGCAAAGGCAATCGAGGAGAATTTCATCACTGTGGTTGGGGGTAACTGGCTTATGCCACCGCCTAGTGGCAAGGTCCGTCGGCTGTCCCTCCAGGGCAGTGATTCCAAACGCTCGAAGGATACAGAGAAGATGAACTTGTCTCATGTCCGGTCACTGACCATGTTTGGGAACTTGAACAGCCAACTGCCTTCCCATTCATTTAAGTTTGGAATTGTGCAGGTCCTGGATCTTGAAGGATGTACAGGTTTCAAACAGCAACATGCCAACGAGATATGCAAAATGCTCTTACTCAAGTATCTCAGCCTCCGAAGAACTGACACTAAAAAGCTTCCGAAAACTATTGGAAAGCTTGTGAACCTAGAGACTCTGGACATAAGGGAGACGGGTATTGTTGAATTGCCTAACACCATATGCCAGCTTGAAAAGCTGGTTAACATACTTGGTGGGGATAAGACAACACGGGTGGCATTGAAGCTTCCTGAGGAGTTAAGTAGGAAGAAGAAGATGAACTCTCTTCGCATATTGTCCGGAATTGAGATCATTGGGGGATCAGTGGACCTTCATCATTTGACTGAGCTGAGGAAGCTTGCCATCTACAAGCTCAAAACCGTGGGGAGTGATGTGAGTTTCAAAGAGTTAATCTCTTCTATTGAGTACCTGGGGGGTTACTCTCTCCACACCCTCATAATTGTTGACGAGTCGTCTGAGTTTCTCAAATCACTGGCTGTCCTGTCCACGCCTCCAAAATTTCTTGTTGCTCTTGAGCTATCGGGGAAGATGGTGATGATCCCCAGCTGGGTGACAAAGCTCAACGTTCTGAACAAGTTAACCCTATCAGTAACAGCTCTCAGGACGGACAACCTGGAGCACCTTAGCAATCTGAAGGCATTGTTTTCTCTCACATTTTCATTCCCGTTTATTGCAGAAAAGCAGGACCCAGAAACACAAACCATTATTGCACAGAACAAGTTATGCTCCGATGGGAAGGTCATTGTCCGTTCTGGTGGATTCGAGAAACTTAAGCTTCTTCGCTTTTCTGCTCCCCTATTGCCATTACTGAGCTTTTCAAAAAATGCCATGCCAGAGCTTGAAAGGCTCGAGCTGCGGTTCAACATGCTGGAGGGCCTTTCTGGTGTAGAGAACCATGCAGAGCTGAAAGTGGTGCATTTGGCATTAGTGAAAAAATCTGGTGAAAAGATGACCAAGAAGATAGCAAGCGATATTGAGGCTGCAGTGAAGAAGACTGGAGCCACAACGCCCAGAATAATCCTTGCTCCTTGACCAATCGAAGTTAAGCCATTGTGGTGCTTTGTGAGTTGCAAACCATAAAATTCACCTGTGAATCTTTGGTTTCCACTCTACTGGTGCAAAACTGTGTCGACCTAGGATGATTCTTCATCTGGGTACATCGTATGAGAGCGTTAAGTTTTCTTCTTTTTTGTGTTTGTGTGTGCTGTAAGTTTGATCATGATTAGTGTGATCTTGTAAAATTTCATGCGAGAAAATGATCATGTACTACTATCTGTATTCATATATGGACAACTGTTGCAATACTCCTAGTCTTTGTCTATGGTTTCTGCGTTTTATTCCTGGAAAGCAACTGTCAGAGTCAGCAGTGACAACAGAAAGAACGACTATGAGTGAAGTTGAAGCATCTGGGTCCATTTGGGTATCATGTGATCATTTGATACCAACTGTTCCACTGGGGACTACACTCTGGAGCAGCGCCTGCTCTAGAGCAAGGTCCCAGGAGAGGGATATTCTGATAAACTGATGTGGTAGCATGAGCATGTACTCCACTGCACAAACAACGTCCTGTCCAGATGAATACTACTGCCTCTCCAACGGCCTGATGGTTGCTTGTGTTAAGCCACATTTGGGCTTCAGCATAAGAAATAAAGAGCATGCTGTTCTTCAAACCTGTAGTTTGCATTCGTTCAGAAGAAACCGAGGAAGTGTTTGGTTGGAGAAAGGGTAACGGTAGCGCTAATGGTATGAGATTACACCGTTCGCTGTGAACGGAATGGATAAAAGCTGATCTTGTTTGGTTCATGAGGGTAATGTGTGTTGGATTATTAGGCATAATTTTCACGATTAATTCCAGAATATAAATCATGACAAAACTAGCTACTAGCTCATGTAACTCGAACATACTAGATGTACTGAACAACGGGATAATTAGAAACAAACATCACCTTAACATATACTCGCAAAACATGATGAATAACCAAACAGGAGCACGTAGCACGTACCGTTCGGTTGTCGTAGTAGAAACTTTAGAGAAGACTTATCGAAACAGATGACGACGAAGACGGCGGTAGGCAGCACCGCCTGACTTGGATGGAAGACGACCCGTGATGGAGAACTCAGCGATCATGGAGCGCTTCCCAAAACCTTATTCGCCTCTCCCGACATGATCACAAGGGCGAGTGGTTCCGAGACTGCTCTCCCGTCCGGTGCACGCCGGCAAGCGGGATGGAGTAGACTACGGTGACAGCGCAAGTAGAGAGGATGACAAAACCCTAGATTGATTTTCGGTGGTGTTGTGGCGGTAGCCGTGCAGGACTTTATATAGAGCAGCTCAAGAAACCCTAACGGAGGCAAACATGGGCCGAGTCCACGTTCGGTCGGTTACAGTAGCCCACGATCCGGAAGCGACCCGAATAAGCTAACTGTTTGACACGTCTGTCAAAACCTCACAATTTTTCTGAGCAGCAAAATAAAGCTCGGCTCGGCGAGATTCTCGCAACCCGCGGCGCGCGCACGCGTCGTGACGAGACGGGCGGGCGAGCGTCGTCGTCGGAGGAGCGCGCGTGTGTATCTCTCTTATTGCCACTCACTTACAAAGTGGTGCAACACTCCACCTTATAAGATGGTGCAACTCTCCTCCAACTTTCCATGTGGGAATAAACTTGAACTCCCACTCCACTTCCATGTGAGCTGCCACAAACATGGACCCAAACATATATGGGCTGCCACAAATTTGGGCTTGAGATTTAGGGAAAATCTGAAATGCACATGGGCCTAAAGGAGTTGGCCCATTATTTCTAACAATCCTCCACCAGATCTCAAATGCCCATTTGAAGATTTGCCAATCCTCGCTACTTGTTTATATACCAGTGTTTCGGCAGAGATTGTTAAGTTGAACTTCCGCCTAGAATCTTGAACTACGTCTATCAACAACTTAAACAATGGACGAACCTTAAATTGCAAGTTTGGTGCCAATAGATTTCACTCAAAATCATAACTAGTACCTGGCTGCCAGTAGCCTACCCCGTGGGTTGGAGCATATGTGTCATACTCCCTGGTCTCTTCATGAGTTTACTAGAGATCAGCCAAGTCTCATAGACCGCGACATTTACAGTCGAGCTCATATAGGTGTGTTCTTTCAAGAATGCCCTGTAGGACGGTATCTTTGCTAATTAAAGCCAACAAAAACACATTAAGGCATGTTGCCAACCTGCCTTACAGATTATGAGAGTTATGTATATTCACATAGAGAGGGTTATAAAATACTCTTCTCCGTCAAACCACTAGTTTGTTCTTCCCAGGTCCTAATTCACGGAATCTCCGATCACATAGGTTAGGTTACCACTAAGTTGTGACATCAATGGGTCTCAAACCCATATCCCTCGATGCACTTTCTATCACATTTCGTGATAGTCCCTTTGTAAAGGGACCTGTCAGGTTTTTATCTGTTTGAATATACGTAACAGTTATTACTCCAGAGTTTCTCAATTTCCTGACAGATTTCAAACGTCTCTTCACGTGTCTTGATGACTTTGCGTTATCCTTAGAATTGTTCACTTTAACAATAACAGTTTGGTTGTCATAATTCAAAAGGATTGCCGGCACAGGTTTCTCAACCACAGGCAAGTCCATCAAGAGCTCACGCAACCATTCTGACTCAACAGTGGCTATGTCTAAAGCAGTAAGTTCTGCTTCCATAGTTGACCTCATCAATATGGTTTGTCTATGAGACCTCCATGACACTGCGCCACCTCCAAGGGTAAACACATACCCGCTCGTGGCATAGAGTTCATCAACGTCAGAGATCCAATTCGAATCACTATATCCTTCAAGCACGTAGGTTCCCGAATAGTGAATCCCATAGCTCATTGTACCACATAGATAGCGCATGACCCTTTCAAGTGCATGCCAATGATCAATACCCGGGTTAGACATGAACCTACTCAACTTGCTCACAGCAAAAGAGATATCGGGTCTTGTAGCGCTTGCTAAGTACATGAGAGAACCAACAACTTATGAATATTTCAGCTGATCTGTTGGTTCCTTCTTATTCTTTCATAATGTCAAATTGGGATCATAAGGTGTTGGAGAAGTCTTGCCATCATTAAAGCCAAATCGGCTCAAGACCTTCTCAACATAATGATATTGCGTTAAAGTAATCCCATTCTTGTTCTTAATAAGCTTGATGTTCAGAATGACATCAGCCTCTCCCAGATCTTTTATATCAAAACTCTTTGACAAGAAAGACTTCACTTCATTTATCACTTTCATGTTTGTACTAAAGATCAGAATGTCATCCACGTACAAACATAATATAACGCTATTGTCCCCACCATGGCGATAGTAAACACACCTATCAGCCTCATTAATGACAAAGCCAGCAGAAAGTAGAGTTCTGTCAAACTTCTCATGTCATTGCTTAGGTGCTTGTTTCAGGCCATATAAAGATTTTAATAACTTACACACCTTTGTCTCTTCACCTTTTACCACAAACCTATCCGACTGATCCATATAGATCTCCTCTTCCAACTCTCCATTAAGGAAAGCTGTCTCCACATCCATTTGATGAACGAGAAGACCATAAGAGGCAACCAGGGATAGTAGTACTCGAATGGTGGTCAGTCTAGCGACAGGTGAATAGGTGTCAAAGTAATCTTTGCCTTTTTCTGTGTGTAGCCCTTAGCTACAAGACGTGCCTTGTACTTCTCAATAGTACCATCAGGCCTTAGCTTCTTCTTGAACACCACTTACATCCCACAGGTTTACAACCATAGGGTCGTTCTAATAATTCCCAAGTTCCATTAGAAAGAATCGAGTCCATCTCATTTTGGACAGCTTCTTTCCAATCATCTGCATCAGGAGATGCATATGCCTAAGTAATGGATCTAGGAGTATCATCCACAAGGTACACGATGAAATCATTACCAAAGGATTTTGCAACCCTCTGTCTCTTACTCCTTGTGAGAGGTTCATCGTCATCCTTCTCAAGGAATTCCCCATGTGGTTGTTCAGAATTCTCAATAGATGCACTAGATTCAGGAAGTATTTCAGAAGAAATCCTACCAATGCTATGCATATCTTTCATAGGAAAAATATTCTCAAAGAATGTTGCATCACGAGATTCCATTATAGTATCAACATGCATATCAGGTACCTCAGATTTAACCACTAGAAATCTATAGCCTACACTCCGTGGAGCATATCCTAGAAAGATACAATCCACTGTTTTGGGTCTGAGCTTGCGCTTCTTGAGAATCGGTATGTTGACCTTAGCCAAACACCCCCAAGTGCGCAAATACGAAAGTGATGGTTTTATCCCAACCCACTCCTCATAAGGGGTCTTTTCTTTATTCTTGTTAGGAACTCTATTCAGAACATGACATGAATTCAACAAAGCCTACCCCCACCATGCCTTTGATAAACCAGCAATGGCTAACATGGAATTCACCAAGTCAGTCAGCGTGCGGTTTTTTCTCTCGGCAACCCTGTTTGATTGGGGCGAGTAGGGAGACGTCCTCTCATGAATATTTCCGTGTTCTCAAAATACTCACCACCATGATCCAACCTAAGGCGCTTGATGTTGTAGATATTCCCTAGAGGCAATAATAAATGTAGTTATTATTATATCTTTGTGTTTATGATAAATGTTTACATTCATGCTATAACAGTATTAACCGGAAACATTAATACTTGTGTGATTTGTAAACTAAATAAGAGTCCCTAGTAAAGCCTCTTCATAATACTAGCTTGTTGGTTAATATATGATTGTGGTTTCCCTATCATGAACATTGAGATGTTATTAACAACAAGATCATATCATTAGGAGAATGGTATGATGGATATACTCCTATAGATAAGCGTAGCATAAAGATCAAGTCATTTTAATAGTTCAATTGCTATAAGCTTTCTGATACATAGTAACCTAATTCCTTCGACCATGAGATCATGCTTATCACCATCACTGGAAGGATGCTTTGATGACATCAAACACCACAACGTAACTGGGTGGCTATAAAGGTGGCATTGAGTGTTCAGAAAGTATGGGTTGAGACACATGAATCAAGAGTGGGATTTGTCCATCCATATGACGGATAGATATACTCTGGGCCCTCTCGGTGGAATGTCGTCCAATTAGCTTGCAAGCATGTGACTGGCTCACATACCACGGGAACGACAAAAGAGTACTTATCAGTTACGAGGTTGAACTAGGTATGCAGAGATACTGACGATCAAAACCTCGGATAAGTAAACTATCGTGAGACAAAGGGAAATTGGTATCGTATGTAAGTGGTTCATTCGATCGCAAAGTAATCGTAGAAATATGTGGGAGCCATATGAATTTCCAGATTCCTCTATTGGTTATTGATCGGAGAAGTGTCTGGATCATGTCCGCATAATTCACGAACCATAGGGAGACACACTTAAGGATTCGATGTTGTTTAGTAGTTATGGAATGATGAGTAAGAGACCGAATGTTGTTCGGAGTCTCGAATGGGATCCAGGATATCACGAGGAGATCCGTAATGGTCCGGAGAATAAGATTCATATAAGGAAAGTCCTGTTTCGGAGTTGGGGAATGATTCCGGTGTTTTCACCAGGAATGTTCTAGAAGGGTCTGGAAGGTCCGAAACTCCGGAGGGGAAGGGTACATGAATGTGTCATGACAATATGGAATGGTTGCATCATGTACTAGGTAACATGGCTGGGCAAAATAAAAGGAGAAATCAAATCCTGGTTTGAAAGTCAAACGCCAATTTGAAAAAGTCAAATGGCAAGTTTGCTTGGTGGAGGGAGAGTAGGAAACCTACTTGGGGAGGAAGTCCTCCTCCCTCCACCCGCCGGCCAAGGAGGCCGACTTGGGGGAGGACTCCCTCCTCCCAAGCCGCGCCCTCCCACCTATAAAAGGAGGGGCAGGGCTGCCCCTCTCCCTCACACCCAACACACCCCAAACCCTAACCCTAAGCCGCCGGCGCCACCACCCCTGCTGCCGTTGCCACCTAGGGCACCAGCAACTCGCCGAGTTGGGGTGATCCCAAACCCTAGCCGCTGGCTATACTCTCCCCTTGGTGCCTTCTAAACCCTAGATCGCCAAGGCCTCTCTCATAGTCCACCATACTGCCTCCGGCAAGGCCCTACGAGATCTCCTCTACTTCCGGTACCACCGTCAGGCCGCTGAATCGCGAGGAGAGTGCTACAACCTCCGGCACTGCTAGAAAAAGGAGAGGAAGGTCTTCATCGAGTCAACGTGTGACCGATCATGGGAAGCGCTAACGGGAATACGCTGGAAGGATCGTCTATGCGATCTTGAGATCGGCAAGAGTACGACTACATCACCCACGAGAATATGCTCTCGTTAACCTCTTTGGAATCTTCGAGGGTGAGTTCCTCTATCGACTTGTTGCTACAATCTAGTAGATAGATCTTGGCTTGTTTGTTTGCATGCGATAGAATTTTTTGATTTACCCCTACACTTGATATTTCTCTCTAGTTGATTTTCAACTTCGGCCTTATAGATTTTAAAGTAGTCTAAAGCCTCATCTTTAGTTTGCAACAAGTAAACATAGCAGAATTTAGTAGCATCATATATCAACGTCATGAAATGTCTCTTTTCACCTTTTGTCAACACACCATTCATATCGCATAGATCAGAATGTATGAGTTCTAGAGGTGCCAAGTTTCTCTCCTCGGCAGCCTTGTGAGGCTTTCGAGGTTGCTTTGATTGCACACAACTATGGCACTTAGAACCTTTGGCAATAGTGAAATTCGGAATTAAACTCATACTGGACATCCGAGATATCAAACCAAAATTAATGTGACATAAACGAGAATTCCAAATACTGGTATCATCATTAACACCACCACAAATATGATTCACGGATTTATTACAAAACTCTGAAAGTGAAAACCGGAACAAGCCTCCGAACTCATAACCTTTACCAATAAATTGTCCATGTCTCGAAACAACGACTTTATTAGAATCTAAGACAACCTTAAACCCATCTATGCAAAGAAGAGAGCCGCTAACGAGATTCTTGTTCATAGTAGGGACATGCTGCACGTTCCTCAGTTGCAAGATCTTTCCGGAAGTAAACTTCAGATCCACCGTGTCAACACCACGAATAGAAGAATGTGATCCATTCCCTATTAGGACGGATGAATCCCGAGCGACCTGATAAGAAGTGAACATAGAGATGTCAGCACACACATGAATATTAGCACCCGTATCAAGCCACCAACACGGTGATTGAAATACTAAAAGAACAGTAAATAAATTACCATACCCATCAGTATTGCTGGAGGTCACGACATTGATAGTCTTGGCCTTTTTACCTCTGTGGTCTGCGTGTTCTGGACAGTCCTTGGAAAAGTGGTCGGGCTCTTCACAAGTGTAACAAGACAGTTCACTCTTGTCCATGTTCGTCTTCTTCTTCTTGAAGGTTGTAGTCTTTACAGGCTTGTTAAAGAAGGGTTTGAAGTTCCCTTTGTTCTTGCCTATGGATTTGCCTTTCTGCACAAAGTTGACAGTAGCATGACTCTCTCCTTTCTCAGTAGTGTCCTTAGCCCGAGCCTTCTCCTCAACATCAAGGGACGCTATCAGATTTTCAACTGATATCTCCTATCTCTTGTGTTTGAGAGTTGTGGCGAAGTTCCTCCATGAAGGGGGCAACTTAGCAATAATGCAACCCGCCACAAACTTGTCGGGTAAGGCACACTTCAGGAATTCGAGCTCTTTGGGAATGCACTGTATATCATGAGCTTGTTGAACCATAGGAAGGTCCTTTGTCATCTTAAAATCATGAAAGCTCTCCATGATATACAGTTCACTGCCAGCATCTGCAGCACCAAACTTTGCGTACAGCGTGTCCCAGAGCTCCTTCCCGTCTTTTATGTGCATAAACACATCATACAGATGGTCGGCAAGAATGCTCAGAATGCATCCCACAAAGATAGTATTGGCTTTCTCGAACTTTCTCTGATCCTCGTCAGACATAGTTCCTTCAGGTTTACCTTTACTAATCTGAAACACTTTCATCGTGGTCAGCGAAAGCTCGGCCTTGTACTGCCACCTCTTAAAGTGCATACCGGTAAACTTATCCGGCCTTAGTGCATCGGTAAAACCATCCATTGTTAATTCAGGAAATTGCCTACAATAAGGTTTTTGATTGTTGGATTATTAGGCATAATTTCCACGATTAATTCCAGAATATAAATCATGACAAACCCAGCTACTAGCTCATGTAACTCGAACATACTAGATGTACTAAACAATAGGATGATCGGAAACAAACATCAGCTTAACATGTACTCGCAAAACATGATGAATAACCAAACAGGAGCACGTAACACGTACCGTTCGGTTGTCGTAGTAGAAACTTTAGGGAAGACTGATCGAAACAGATAGCGACGAAGACGGCGGTAGGCAGCACCGCCTGACTTGGATGGAAGACGACCCGTGATGAAGAACTTCGAAGCATCAGCCGGCCTTCCCAAAAACCTTATTCGCCCTCTTCCGTATAGGATCACAAGGGCGAATGGTTCTGGAGACATGCTCTCCCGTCCGCTGGTGCACGCCGGCAAGCGGGATGGAGTAGACTACGGTGACGGCGCAAGTAGAGAAGATGGCAAAACCCTAGATTGGTTTTCGGTGGTGTTGTGGCGCTAGCCGTGTAGGACTTTATATAGAGCAGCTCAGGAAACCCTAATGGAGGCGAACATGGGCCAAGTCCACGTTGCGCATGTTCGGGTCGGTTACAGTAGCCCACGATCCGGAAGCGACCCGAATAAGCTAACTCTGTTTGACACTCGGCGAGATTCCCGCAACCCGCGCGCGCGTCGCGTCGTGACGGACAGGCGGACGTTGTCGGAGGAGGAGCGCGTGTATCTCTCTTATTGCCACTCACTTACAAAGTGGTACAACACTCCACCTATAAGGTGGTGCAACTCTCCTCCAATTTTCCATGTGGGACTAAACTTGAACTCCCACTCCATTTCCATGTGAGCTGCCATAAACATGGGTCCAAACACATATGGGCTGCCACAAATTTGGGCTTTAAAATTTAAGGAAAATCTGAAATGCACATGGGCCTAAAGAAATTGGCCCATTATTTCTAACAATGTGTTAGTATATAAATCCAATACGATACTACAGAGTAATTATCTAGCACAAAATTATTCATGGAGACCTTCTGGGCCCTGTAGACTGTAGTCCCTCCTGTGGTACCCAGCGGCTGTGGCGCCTGCCTGACCCTCTTTCAATTTCCGTTCGTCCTCTGGTCCAAGGTGATCGTCTGGAGAAGGCTGGGTTGCTGTGAGTGCACATTCGAAAGAGTGTTGAGCTGCAGGTTCCTCCAGACCTGCACACTATGGAGGGTGCATGTCCCAGTTCTCCATCCGATAGACATCTCATATTCTCATGTCCTTTTTGTTCTTCCCTTCGGTTCTAGCTTGCTCTGTCTTTTTCATTTGGATTTGTTTAGCGATTTGGTTCTTTATTCTCCCCTTTAATTCTTGCTTTCGTCTCTATAGTCTATCCCAATATTTTGACGGTGTGTTTCTTTTTCTTTTTTCAGTTTTCTTTCGATTTCTTCTTTAGGTCTCTTTTTTTCCTTGGTTTAGTTTACTCTTTACCATGCTTATTATGTCCACTGTTCTGTTTCCCTTTGCTTCCTTTTTGGTGCGCTTTCTGCCTTCTTTTCAGAGATGTTCGGTGCTAGGTGCGAAGTTATACTATGATTTGAGTTTGCGGACAAAAAGTAAGCAAGACACACATACAATGAACTGCATTCAACTTTCAGCTGTGTCCAGCCCCAGAGTGCCCCCTTAATCTTGATAAGCTCAATCTTTGCCCCCTTAATCTGGAGGTCCCAGATATTCAGATTTCAGAGTCCATAACTGAAGAACACTGTTTATAGAAATGTGGGAGTTGTGCTCTCAAGTTATTATGTTCCTCTCACTTGGTTCAAAATTTTATTTTGGCAATAGTAGGTAGAAACTTAATTTTCAAGTGTAACTGTATGTCGCATCTATTAATTCTGCTTTAGCCTTTACCTAACCTATGGAAATGCATCGCATTTTTTTCTGATAATTAAGCATCTAAGTAAAACATCATGATGTTTCCGCCCTTTCTCTTGTAAAATAGACCATTGTTAGCCAATCCTTTTGTGCTGTGGACTAGACACTGCAACCAATTGCATTGCATGTGCATCTCTTAAATAGTACTCCCTCCGTTTCAAAATATAAGATGTTTTAGCTTTATGAAGCAAATGTATCTAGACTATTTTTAGTATATAGGTTCACTCATGTTTAAAATAAATCTATATACTAAAACAAGTCTAGATACATCCTTTTCACAAACCTAAAACATCTTATATTTTAAAATGGAGGGAGTATATACTATCCACTACAGGAGAAGCTCGGTATGCCGAGGGCATATTGCCGTCGGCGTAGCCAGGAAAACCCTCGGCGTACGCTACGCCGACGGCTGCCCTCGGCGGACCTCTCCCTCGGCGGAGCAGGCGCGGCCGTCGGCGTAGGACAAGACCGTCGGCGTAGGTCAACGCCGACGGCCTGACGGCGCCCGTCGGCGAACGTCGACCGCGCCGTCACACGCCGCCATTAACGGCCACGCCTCGACGGCCTCACCGCGCACTAAGCCACGTGGGGGCTGGTGGGCGGCTGGGCGCACTGCTACGCCGACGGCCTCCCCTCGGCGACGCCACACGTGGAGGCAGCGCGCGGCTGGCTTTGCTACGCCGACGGCCTCCCCTCGGCGTATTCACGCCACGTGGAGGCAGCGCAGGGCTGGCGCGACTGCTACGCCGACGGCCTCCCCTCGGCGTATTCACGCCACGTGGAGGCAAGCGTGGCGCTTTGCTACACCGACGGCCTCCTCGGCATACTCACGCCACGCGAGGCAGCAGCGGCGCCCGGCGGCAGAATGGCCCCTACGCCGAGGGCCTTGCCGTCGCGTAGCCTTGACCATTTGGTCACGCTTACCTCCCACGCCGAGGCAAGGCCATCGGCGTATCAAATGCGCTTTTTTTTGAATTTTTTGCAGCGAAAGCACTCACACCAGCCATACATCCATACATCATCATCCATACATCCATACATCATCCATACATCCATGCAATATATATTCCACACCAATTGAAACAAGATCACATATGCCATACATGTATCAACATCAGTCATACAAGATCATCCATACATTAGTCATACAAGATCATCGACATCATCACACATCCCTACAACTCTGGAGGAGACGGGGTGTACCCGAGATCTCCCCTGGTGAAAAGTGGCGACCTCTGCCGAGGGTTGCGTCCCAAGAGAAGCAGCGAAGAGCCACTGGCGAGGGAGTAGGAGAAGTGTGAAGCTGGGAGAACCACTGCAATGGCGGAGATGGACCATCGTCATGAAGCGGTGTGATCGGCGCCCATCCGGGCGTGGCCAAAGTGCGGTTCCCGAAGCTCCGTTCCTACATGTTGCCTACATGTTAGCAACTTGCGAGGCAAAGTAAGCGATAACCATTGGGTTCGCAAAGAACTTACGGTGTCGATGCGTAGTAGGTCCTGAAGCTTTCCCGATTGCCAAAATGGCATCGGACTGCATGGGAGGCACGGGCCCTAAATCTCTATTCGCCGGTTTGAATATTCACCATCATGGCCTGCAAGATAGTTTAGAAGTCAGGCCGTAGTACAACAAGCGGGGAAGTGGGACTTGTATCTTTTGCAAAAATAAAGGTCGGACTTACATTTACGTATTGCATGTAGATCGCATTCGCCTCCGATCTGCCGAAAGGCCACGATATTCCTCATAAGTGGCATAGTAGGCGCGTCTAACTCGAACTACAATTTCAAATACAAGGAATCTCGTCAAGTTAGCCATGCAGGAACAAAAGTCATAAAGATGATGAAAAAGAAAACTTACATCCTCGTGAGCGACGAGGCCACTGGCGGATAGGGGCCGTCGGCGGGGTAGGTATCCTTGAGACGGCTGAAGCTCGAGGGTAGGCTTGACCTTCTTATTCAGAATCTTGAGGCGTCCATGCTGCACGTGCCGACAGGACCAACGACTCCTCGTCGATCTCCGCGTGAATGGGGTCATCCACATGGGGTGACGAGCCTTCACCATCGTCTTGTAGTTCCCCAAGTCGTTAAGGCGGTCTTGAAGTACACGAACGAGGGTTGAGGCTCCAGTAATTGGGCTTCTTCGCAAGATCATCTCATGACGGCGGCGTCATGAATCACCTCCCGGTTGTGCCTCGGCCACTGTATCGCGAAAAGAAAATATTATGCATATGAAGTACAAACATAAGCGAAATGCATGCGGTCGTTCCATGTATATCGTACCACCTTCCCTTGAAGCGGTCAGTTGCGGTTTCCAGCGGTCGTTCCACCATCGCCTCGGTTATCCGCGTTCCGCCTCGACAAGGCTGCAAACTCCTCGTCTTCTCCGAGCCACCTCGTCCTAACCAGCTCCTCCCATGCGAGTCGATGCGGATCGCCCAATCGGGATAACACGAAAATGCAATACTCAACTCACAATGCAATGGCAACTTAGAAGCAATGTAGAATCTCATTGACATTTTACTCACCGACATGTACTCTTAAGGCCATCGAGTACTCGGGATTAGGGTTCCTACCGACAATGTCTTCCTTCGACCCTCACGCCCATGTCCCGTAGTGGCTAGCGGCCGTGACCTTGGTTGTACCACACCGGGGTCAACTTCACGCAGCCCCAAGCAAAGTCCTCTGCGCCTTCTCCCGGGTCCTCCTCGGCCACACGGTAAAAGCACTTCAATCATGCATAAGAGTCATGAGTTAGCACGGTGGGGTCATCAAGTATGAACATAACTCGAGAAATATGCCTTATCCAAACTTGGTGATGACATCGCACTGAGCTGTCGGAAAGCCGGGACACGTAGTCCAGTAGTCCGCCCAAGTGGTAGCTAGCTTCTGTCACCCTCGTGGGTAATGTGATAGCCCAGAACTTCCTAATCGAGCTCCAACAAGGCTGTTAGGAAGGAGAGGCTTCGTCCCGGAGGAAATGTCCAATTCTTTGCTGCACAATAATAGCGTTAGTACACAATTATTTATGACCAACATGAAATAAAATGTTTTAAATTGCCAAATTAGTACACTTACTTAAGGCCATCTGGAATAATAAGGGCTTTCGCCTCCTGAGTCCTAGGCTCAAACTTCTCGTCAGGGACTCCCGATTCCCCACGATTCCGCAATTTCTTTGGCCCCACCAACTCGCGGCTAGTGTCCGCCTCCGTATAGGTCCCCGCCTCCCTCTCAGACTCTGCCTCCCTCTCAGACTCTGCCTCCCTCTCGGACTCTGCCTCTCTCTCGGCCCTGAAAGGCTGCTCTGTCAGGAATAACTCAGGAGCCACGTCGCCAGAAGCAGAGGGTGGTGGGTCAAAGTCCACGCCTCCTCCCGTGGCACCTCGTCCTCGTCCTCCTCGACCTCGGCCTCGACTGTAGCATCCCAGTTGTCTAACCCCTGTAATGCTACATGTCATAATAATAAAAAGAGCCACTTCCAACATATAATTGTTGCATCATCATCATATCATGCTCATGTCATCATGTCACCTTGCATTTGAGCATCATATAAAACCCTTTCTTGTTTGGTTCTTATCTCATGTGCATGATTAATTGTAGTTGCCTCTTGATATTGTATTTGGTTCTTAATATATTGTTAAATGCCCAAGTTGAGTTGAGGGCATCTCTCTTATTGACTCCACCACCTTTTCTTTCACCACCTTATATTCCACCATCCAATTAATATGAGCTTGGCATTTTGGTTTTGAGTATCTCTAGCTCATGTTGTTGGTTGGATCCACCATCATCTTTTGCTTGGCCTTTGCCCACTTTTTGGGAATGCAAGGATTAAAGCCACATGAAATAATGTTGTTTTCACAATATAACCTTTTGGCATTAATTATTTTGCATGGGCCATGCAAGTGCCATCTTTCTAGTATTTGGGTTTATTTGAATTCTAGTTGGATCATCTTCCTTTGTTTAAATCTTTTGTTGGCTTGTAGTGTTCTTCATCATATCATCTACCTATCTTCTCCTCTTAGCTAAACCCCATGCCCCATGCACACAAATGTGCTTATGTGGCATGCACAACCTAAACCCCATCTTTTCCTTACCCTTTTCTTTGATCTTGCTTGATCTTTGATGGAGCATGCATGGATCAAAGAGCACCATCTTCACTTGGCCATCTTTCTCTCCCTCCCTCTTTTCTTGCTTGTTCTTGCTAAGCCTAGTTTGGAGCATGCATGATCAATCTAGTGCCACCTTCCTCCATCCTCTCCCTCTCTAAACCAAAACCCTAAACTCTACCTAGCTAAACCAAACCTAAGCCACCCTTCCCTAATCTACATCCCTTAGCAAGAACCCTAGCTACCCTCCCCTTCTACCTAGCATGGTCACCATGTCCTGCCCCAGCTCGCCAACCTCCCCCCCCTCCCTGCATGAGGACCCCCCCTCCCTGCCCCACCTACCCCACTCATCTAACCTAGGCCGAGCCATCCCCTCCCTCTCTTTTTCCCCTCTCCTCTCCCCCCTAGGGCCCCTTCAAGCACTGGGCCACGAGCTCCGGTCCACGCCACCCCCTCCTCCCGGCTTGCCGCGCCACTGCCCCATCTTTGGGCACGTGAGGGAGGTGCATAAAGTGTGGCCGAGCCTGCCCCTCCCCACGCAAGCCCACCTCGCCTCGTTCTTATCCTCTTCCTTCCCTCTCCGCCTCCACAGATCCCATCCCAGCCACCTTTCGCTCCCTCCTCTGCCTCCTCCTCCACCGCCCCCACAGTCCCTCGCGGCCACGCCGTCTACCCCATGCCCTGTCGTTCTAGCCGTGTCGTGTTGTTGCAAGGTGTCGAGGAAGGTCGGGCGTGTCTGCGTCGCCCGCACGACCCGCGAGGAGCAGGCCAGACGTCCCGCCGACGCGCCCGACAAACCCCTAGCTACGCCCGTCACCTCGCCGTGGATCGCGACCACCCCGCCGAAGCACGCCATCGCCCGCCGCGGTAAGCCCCGGTCCTCCTAGACATCGTCCGTCCTTGTTAAGCTTCACGGTTGCGCTGGTCACGGCGTCGAGCACCCTCGGTGCAGGTGTCGCTGCTGCCGTCGTCGTCGCCAACACCCTAGCTAGCCGCCGACCTCCCTCCTAGCACCAACCGCACCTACCCTAGCGGCTCACAGCGTCGCCAGGCCGCTGGGTTCGATCCCTCCGTCATTCTTGCTGTTTTTCGCCCAGAGAAGAAATGCAGTGCATGGACTGTTTTGCACAAAACCCCCGGACCTTTTTAGCAACCCAACGCTGTAAACCCCACATGTCTTGGCGATTTTATAAAAGGCTCTCCGTTTTCCCGAATCCACCATGTCCTTCCCTTCCAGCCTAAGCGCGTGGCCTCTGTCGCCCTGGCCCGGACAATGCTGGCTGGGTAGCTCGAGTGCAGGAAATCCAGTGGGGTCATTTTTTTAAATTCAAACTAAATTAAATTATTTAAACTCAAATTCAAATCTGTTTTAAATAACTTTTAAATTGTAAATCCAAATAAAGCAAATTATATATGTTTTTGAATCAGAAAAATGAGAGGAATTCAAATATGCCATCCAATTTGCATTTTGCACAAGTAAAATTCCAAGTTTAATTAAATTACAACTTTTGCCACTAGAATTTAAATATTTAATAACTTTTGTTTTACAATTCCAAAATAAGCAAATGATATGTCTAAAATGATTAGCTCGACGAGACCTTTCTGTTTATGATATCCATGATTTGAATTGAAGCATGCATCATGTAAATATATAATGTACAGAAACTAATTTGACAATAAAATGTGAATAAAACCCAATAAAAATGTTATTTCTTGTATTCCACACCTCACCCATGCCATGCTACCTTATCGACATGTAAATTGTGCATCATTCATCATGGCATGATTGTTTGCTTGACGCATTTAATTCCAATGCTTGTGCTCTATATTCATGTTGGCCTTGTTTGTTTGGTTTTTCTCGGATAGAACCTTTGAAAGGGGTTGTATCAAGAGAGAACCAGGAGCACTACCCATCCGTCCCTCGCTTCTCTTGAGATACCAGGCAAGCACTTCCACATGCTTGCATACTCTGATTACCTATTGCCTCTATCTTATTCTTGCATCATCGAGTCGCGATTGCATTAAATTGAATCCCAAGTATGCATAGCCTTTACTTTTAAACCCCACCAAGCTTGTTCCTCCACCCCATGAGCCACTACTATAGGAGTTGTTTGAGCCATGTGAGTCGAGAACGACATGTGTAGGGTATGTCGCAGTCTGTTGAATAATGAGGTACCTAAACAACTTAACTTTGAGTAGTATGGGATAACTAATGAAAGTGGCACGGTGAGCAACATCGCTGCTATTTGGTTTTTCCTGCTCACTTGTGTCCGTAAGACCCCGAGTACTTGATTCCTGTTCCTTGATTTATCGCGCTATCCACATCCGGAGGTATATGGGACCCCCGGGCGAGCTTGATTCCGTCTTATTTCTTGGGGCCACAAACTAGTTTGAGGTTTTATTTACTATCTTGTACTTATGCCATGCTACTTTTACGTATTTAAATTGTGCGAGGAGCACCTGTCTGTTTAGGTCGCATAATGTTTCATGTATCGGCAGTCCCCGATTGGGGATCTCTGTGTCGTTCTGACCATTGTCCATAAACCTTGAGTCCGTCTCGAGCTTGCTTGCCGTTGCGGTGTACTTCAAGGGTGGCCCCAAATATTTCGAATCTGTGATTGTTCAATCGTGAAAGCCTCGTTGGGTTTTGATTTGGTTTTTCCGAGGTTGATCGGCGTGTTGCTATTGGTGCACCGCCGGTAAAACTTTGAAAGCCGTGTCCATGGATATGGGCGACTTGGAGCACAGTTTCTTGATCATAGACAAGCATAACTAAAGTACCGCCTTAATCTGACTAAGTAATTTGACTAGTCAATAGAGCAACACTCATGGAATGGTTAATAAAATTGCCAACGGAAGGGGGGGTTGTTCGTCCGCTTCCTTGTTGGTAGCGGGGAGGAGGATGGATCGGATGAGATTACCATTATCCTGTTGTACTTAATTCACGGACATCCGTCTATCATTGGTTAGGCGGATGGTTAGCGTTATCTGTAGAACTGCTAGGGTTTATCTTTCGCTGCAATTCGTCACCCAGGTTGTGTCCCTTTAGAGGCATTAAGACTTCTGAGTACCCTTAGGGTCTCACACGATAAATTCTTGATTCAGATGAGCGTACCTTCACGGACGGATCTTGGGTGGAAGAAGCGAAGATGTGGCAGCGATCGTTCGGTGTAGAGATTAAGGAGCGGGATCCATGAGACTGTAGTTGGGATGTGCTTATTTCTCTGGCATCTTATGCCGATTTGCTTCTTATCCGTACTCGGATCTTGTTTGGCGCTTCCGCATGATACTCTGATGTGTGTTGTATGAGGAAGTATCCTAAAATATAGATCTATCTAGGTCATTTGAATCTTGCCGTATGGCGTTGGTATATTTCCTTTCTTTCTAGATGGTATGGCTCGATGTACTCTTGTATGGTGGCTTGCGTACATACCCACTTGTGTCGTAGTTGATCCCTTCGCTGCCGACCACGCCGTCTGAGGTCCCGTTGAGAGGGTAGTGGTTGGGACGTCTGAAAGGACTACGGTGAGTGGCTTTGGGGCCCCACCGTACTATTTCAACCACTACCACTCATCCAGGCTTGTATCTAGGGCGTAGTTCACCGAGGTAGTTACAATTGGTATCGAGCCATCCCGACCTTGAGGTTTCACCAAGCAGTCGTTGTCGATCTAGCAAATATTTTGGTAGTTATGTATATTAGGAAAACAAAGCGAGAGTAGGACTGCTTCCACTTTTCTTCTTACCCTCCCACCCACCCTTTACGGTAAGGAAGTGCAACGTTTTCAATCCTCTTCTCAAAGTTCAAACTAGGATTCACGTGTTCGGTCCGTAGTACCATAGGTTGTGTGTCTGTGTGTAATCCCTTGTCTATCTGTTGCATCCAAGTTGTTATCTTATCTGCCTTTGGTTATCAACTGTTGGTACATTCCATACCGACAGCCTTTTGCAAACCGACGCAATCTATCTTCCTCTGGGTATCCGACGCTATCTTGTTTGGGGTGTTCGTTTCCGTAGTACCAATCTTTAGGTTTCGTCGTGAGAAGAAGGGGTTAGGATATGTGTTCCACTTGTTCATGTGCGGAGTAATGATTTGAGTGCGGGATGGAGTCGCGACCATACCACTACTTGTATCATTCACTTTTGTATATTGAATCGGTAGAGTCACTAATCTTGATTCGTTAAGTAATTTTGCGCATCTATTGGTATTTTAATACCGAAATTTGTGGAAAATTTTTCTTTGATATATTTGTGTACCACACTCCTTTTCAAATGTGTATATGTTGAATATCTTTTAGGTGCTATGAACTTTGTTGATATTTTAATATCATCTCGAGAATTGTATCCTTTAATCTTGGTTAATTCCATCTTGGTACTATTTTGGATTATTATCATTCTCCATTATAGTAATCGACTTGAGTTTTATATCAATGACAGGATGGCTCCCCATGCCGATGAAGAGGACATCCCTCGGGCTGGGCTTAGCTGTCAAGCATAGCTAATGCTTTGGGCAATGCAAGAGAACTAGCGGCTTTGAGGAGAGCGTCGGAAGGAATGAGTTTGCTCCACTTCCTCCACCTCCCAAGCGTGGTGACATCAAGAGCTTCCTCAAGTTCAACCCTCGTCGGTTTGATGTGTCCGACCTCTTGAGCGGATGATTGGTGCGCGAGATCTCAAGGTTGCTCGAGGCTTGATGTTCGAGCAGAGTGGGTAAAGTGTGCTACTCACCTTCTCAAAGGAGATGCAGCTCTTTGGTGGGAGAACTACTTGAAGGCAAGCTGCACTGGGTTCCGACCAACTTGGGAGAGGTTCACTGAGCTTTCAAAGAACAGCTTTCTCAGAGATTGTGATGGAAAGGATGAAGGAGGCTTTCCTCAACACAAGCAGGAAATGATAACGTCGACACCTATATCAGGAACTTCATGAATACGTCTCGCTATGGTGGTGATGAGGTGTCGATGACAAGAAAAGAAGAAAAGATTGGGCAAGGGCTCAATGCGTCGATCAAGTATGCAATCACGCATGCAAGACCGCAACCTTCTGGAACTACAGACACAAAGACTGCAAGAGGAGGCAAGGCAAATGTTTGAGGAGTCCAAGAAACATAACAGGATGCATCAAGCTCTGCAGTTATGGCAGCTCCTTCTAAGCGGCGTGTGCGGGTTCCTAACACCCCACCATCGCTCCGCTCCACCAAGACCTGCGAGTTTCACGTCAAGGCCACCAAACTTCACCATCGCGGCTCCTGGGGCTACAACAACCCTTACAGGCGCTGGCGGAGTCCCCAGCTACTGCCCACGTCCGGCTAGTGCACGCTTGTGTGTGGAGATCTGGACATCAAATCGAGCTGTCCAATGAAGAACAAAGCTCCTCAACCCCGCCAAGATCTGCAACAAGCTCTCCTTCGGTTCGTGCACCACCGGGCTCTCAACATCAACACTAAGCCGGGTCAGTGCGGCGTGCGTGGCTAATCATGCCAACGCCTCTCAAGCTGAGCTCGCACTTTGGAGTTGTAATGGGTATGCTATCCGTTAACTCGGTCCTGCTCGAGTTCTCTTTGATTCAGTGCATCGCATTCTTTTGTTTCTATGAAGTTTGCAAGTGAGCATGGGTTAGCGTGATCCTCTTCCCAAGGTTAATGGTTCTTTCTCCGAGCAAATATGGTAGCATCTAAGATCAGTCATGGCAATCAAGTTGAGATTGGTGGTTCTTCCTTCTTGGCTTCTTTGATTGTTACGGCAACTCGACATTGATGTCATTTTGGGCATGGATTGGTTGACAAAAATGCTGTGATTGATTGTGTTGAACGCGGTGTCTCGAAGATTCTGAAGGCCATGTAGTCTTTTCTCCAAGTCGACTCCTGTCCAGCTCTATTCCTTGGCAACTCTAAATGATGATGCTATGGAAGCTATTCAGAGGGTACCAGTGGTCTGTGAGTTCCCGGATGTCTTTCCTGAAGAGTTGCCAGGTGTAACACCCTCAGAATCGATCCTATGCAAGTTTTAGCAAAACTCGCCAAACCCGCATTGAAACGATTCGAAGGTGCCCACCAGGCACTTTCGTGCGGGTGGAAAGCAAAGTAATAACATTACACAGGTCCTCGATGGGACCTGAGCAGATATACTCTGGCAATGACTCAAAGAGTCAAGAATCTGATGTAATGTACAAAGATCCAAATCACCTTGAAAGCGGTAGAGCGTCCGACTACGGACAAGAAGCAAATGGGGCTAAGAGCCTGAAGAATAACCAATAGCGTCCATACCCTGCCCAAGCCGGAAGGGTAACCGCTAACGTCGATCTCAAAAACCTGCTTAAACAAAAGGGGTGCAAAAGGGCAAAGGAAAAAGAGGCCGATCTTGAGGCGATGCAGCGAGGCTAGAATTGGCGGTCCTCGCCTACATAGGTATGGATCGAGGCGCGTGGCGACATGCACTAAACAACCTATAGAGACTCGATACAATGGCGGATATCGAGAGAGGGTGAAAGACCTATTCGGATCCAACACAAACTATCATCAAACAAACCCATCTGGTGTTTCCCCCTTGAGACCAAACGAGGAAGTCAACCGAGGAACTCACACAGTTGGCAGTTTTACTTATTCAGTTATAGTTGCGGCACTTTACTAGTCAGGTTTAGATAATCATCCTGGGAAAATAAGCAGTGGGCACTTTTAGTTAGTCATTCCGTTATAGTGGCAACAATTACTAATCAGGTACAGATAGCATGAGACAAACCCCAAAACCCAGCAGTTGTTGGTACTTTTACTTAGCCATTCCGTTGTAGTGAAGCTGATTACTAATCATATCGGAAACAAGTCAAGTTAAAACAATAAACTTTAGTTATAGTTGTCTATGATCAAACCTTTGTGCTCCAAGTCGTCCATAACATGGACACGGCTTCTCGAAAAGATTTAACCTCGAGGGTGCACCAAAGTATCCACGAGCACTTGACCCTTTTGCGGATGATCGGTTAACATACACCCATCGGTATGTCGGCGGGGCCTAAGTCACGTTCCCGGACCAAAAGCAAGCACGGGCCACCCACTAAGTACACCATAGAAGTCGGCGGTCTCAAGACGGACTTAGGGTTTGCGACAATGGCTGTAACGAAGAGGTCCCCAAACGGGATCGTCGATACCTGAAAACATTCCGCTAAAAAAGCGATGGTGCGATTACCTCGCTGTCGTAAATACATAAGTAGCATGGCATAAGTACAGGATAGTAAAAACCTCAAACTAGTTGTGGCCCCAAGACAATACTTTGAAATCAGGTAATTATCAATGGGGGCCCATATCTCCCCATTGTGGTTAGCGCTCGATCTCGGAGCAGTGTCAAGAACTCGGTCACGGGACACAAGTGGGCGGTCGGAAACCAAATCTTACCTATCACCCACCGATGCCTCTGCTTAATTCAATTTTAGTTGTTAAACAGGAATTAAAGTGATACAATAAGTAAACCATGATCATCTCCAACGTCAACATGCGGCAATTCTCCAACAAAGGTGATACTTGTCGACACACAAACTCTTGAGCAAGCGACTACGACACGCGGGTCCAACTATCTACCAAACAACAGGTAATAGGATGTGTCCAAGGCTATATATGGCTGCAAGGGATAACACGGGTATGAATCTAGAGCATCGCAACACAGATAGCAAAGATCAACAGGAGGGAAGTAAATACTATAAAAGTAAGATAGGTAGAAAGGGGGAGATGCTCGCCTGAAAACATTGTCGAAGGTTCAACCGAAGATCGGGCGAAGCTCACATCAACTCAACGGCCTTATCCGCGAAGAAGCAAAACACTAGAAGAAACACCGGATGCAATATTCAATACAACGGCAGAAGATCGGCATGATGCATGCATGATGGATGGCATGGCAAGGTGCGATGCAATTAGGTCAAATTAAGCGGAACCGGGGTCCCGACAATTAATTAAATGGTTCAAGTAGTTTAGCTACCCCGCATATTAAATGTTGTTATAACAAGGCAAGATAAGATACCGGTTCGCTACACAAGTTTAAATGAGGCCGATATGAGACTAGATTTGCCCGCATATGGGCCCCATATTTAATTATTAGGTGAATCGGCCTAAGGCCCCCAAACCAATGCTATGCATGCGGGAATGACAATTTAATGTGCAACAATTTGATATGTTATCAAATAGGGTTCGAGGAAAAAGGGGTCACACATCAGAGGGGCTCGACGATCTTGGGTTCCGGGGTTCGAGTGCGCGAGTCAGGGGTTCACGGATTGGTCTCGGCGGGAACGTTCTCGGTGTCCGTGAGGTAGACCTTGGCGTTCACGAGGGAGTACTTGGTTCGGCGTCGGGGCGCATTGGGTCCGACCTGGTCGGGGCGTTCTTGTCGCATGCAGATCTTGTCGGTACCGCGTATCGGGACGGCCTTGGCATCCGAGGGGAAGTTCATGTCGCATCCGTGGTCCTCGGGCATCGGATCTGGGGAAGTACTTGTTGCATCTACCGTCTTCGGGTTTGCTTCCATCGGATCCATGTCGGAGTACTCGGCGTTCCGGGTTGGTGATCATGGTGTTCCATGAGGAAGTACTTGTCGTTCCGTGAGGTAGGTCTTGTCATCGCTTCGGTGTTGGTCCCGACACACATGATGTAGATCTTGGGGGTCCCACCTTGATTATCGTGGGCGAACTTGGGGCTCGACGGGGGCCGGAGGCGGAGGCAGCTTCGCGGGCGGCGGGCCTTGGCAGGCGCAACGAGCGGAGCAGAAGCAGGCGCGGGCTTGCTGGAAAGCAGCGGGCGACAGCAGCGCAGCAGGCAGCGCGAGGCGGCTCATGAGCTCGGCACGGCAGCGGGAGGCGAGCTGCCGGCAGGCTTCGGAGTGGAGGCGAGAAGGCGGCAAGGCTGGCTGAGGAGGCGGAAGGCTGCAGCCGCAGGCGAGCTCATGGCGGAGGGTCGAGGCGGTTACTGAGGAGGCGGCTCGCGGAGGAGGGAGCCGGCAGGAGGAGGCGAGGGCCAGCAGTGACGAGCTTGAGGCGGAGCGCACGCCAGCCGTGAGGCGGCGGAGGCCGGCGAGGCGTCAGCCGGTGGCTGCAGGGAGAGGCGAGGCTGGGAAGAAAGGAAGAAGCAAGTGGCATGCTGGCGTGGGGCAATGCGAGGTGAGCCAGGGGCTGGGCAGGTGGGGCCACCGGGCTGAGAGGAGGCTGCGTGCGTGAGAGTCTGGTTGTGTGGGTGGTTCTTTGGTGAGGTTGGTTGGTGAGGTGGCAGCCTAGTGGTGGAGGAGGAGAGAAGGTGAGGTGGCGGATGGGGATAGGTGGGGTGAGGTGGAGGGTGTGTGTGGGTAGGAACCAGGTAGGTCTAGGATTAATAGGGTGAATGCGGTTGGACCGAGCTGTATCTGAGGGGGTGGTCGGTCGGGTTGGCCCGTTCAGCCTTACTAAACTAATTAAAACTTTTATTTAATTTAATTGGGCCGTTTGCAACCCGAAAGCAACAAAACAAAATACTCCGGAGCCCCGGGGTTTGGTGTTTGAATGAGAGAGGGCGTCTCAAAAATCAAAATAGGTTTTTCTGAAATAGTTTTAGACAAACAACACATGAGGATGACGATGCAATGCACAAATTCAACGCGATTTTCTAGTAGTGGTTTTGCGGGATGCCACAATTCGACACCACTAACAATGGATCTCGCCCTCGAGATCCGCCTCATGGTACCGGAAGGAAAGGTCGGCGATCTGCGTCTTCTCGCTTCGTGTAGATCTTCGCGACACCACTAACAAGAGGTCGTTGTTCCTGTTCGTCAAGAGAACACTCCGGATAAACAACGGACGAGGTTAAAGGTAAGGCCACCTCTAACTTCCATGGAAGGAGTAAAATTGCATCGATCCACTATTTAATATACCGAGCGAATGATAAGAGTTGTGGTATGGTCGCGACTCCATCCCGCACTCAAAGCATTACCACATGCGAATAGCGGATTATGCAACCAGCCTCGGATTCAGGATGAAGATCTCGACAAGCGAGGTTGGAAACAAAGGAGTGATCAGACTACGCGCCGGATCGGCGTAGAGGATGTCGTCGCGTCGGAAAACACGAAGGCACAAACAAAGAACAAAGAATGGTAACACCGTGACGGATTCATCAGGCTTGAACACGGACGGTAGAACACCGTTATCGAGGAGGAAGCGAAACCACGAAGGTGCGTGAAACCCAACCACGAGAATCCACGGACTCGAAGAAAGAGAAGGCGGATTCAAAACACGTCGAGATAAGAGGAGAATAGCGGAGGGTAAGGAGTAAAATCAGACCTAATCAACTATCCAACCGATTTTTGCAAAATAGTTTTGACACTCTACTCGGCCGTTAGCTAGGTTATCCTCTGAAATTTGGACTTGTGGGGTATCATGGCTTTGAGCTCGATACCACTCAGTAACACCTCGATCGATCCTATGCAAGTTTTAGCAAACTCGCCAAACCCGCATAAAGCGATTGAAGGTGCCCACCAGCTTTCGTGCGGGTGGAAAGCAAAGTAATAACATTACACAACAGTCCTCGATGGGACCCAGGCAGATATATCTGACGACTCAAAGAGTCAAGAATACAGATGTAATGTACAAAGATCCAAATCACCTTGAAAACGGTAGAGCGTCCGACTACGGACAAGAAGCAAATGGGGCTAAGAGCCCTGAAGAATAACCAATGACGTCCATACCCTGCCCAAGCGGCGGGAAGGTAACCACGCTAACGGCGATCTCAAAAACTGCTTAAACAAAAGGGTGCCGACAAAGGGCAAAGGAAAAAGAGGAGCGTCGATCTGAGGCGGTACGGTGAGGCTAGAATCGGCGGTCCTCGCCTACATAGGTATGGTGGTGGCGGCGAAAGCATGCACTAAACAACCTATAGAGACTCGATACAACTGGCGGATATCAGAGAGGGGTGAGAAAGACCTATTCGGATCCAACCTGAAACTATCATCAAACAAACCCATCCTGGTGTTTCCCCCTTGAGACCAAACGAGGAAGTCAACCGAGGAACTCACACAGTTGGCAGTTTTACTTATTCAGTTATAGTTGCGGCACTTTACTAGTCAGGTTTAGATAATCATCCTGGGAAAATAAGCAGTGGGCACTTTTAGTTAGTCATTCCGTTATAGTGGCAACAATTACTAATCAGGTACAGATAGCATGAGACAAACCCCAAAACCCAGCAGTTGTTGGTACTTTTACTTAGCCATTCCGTTGTAGTGAAGCTGATTACTAATCATATCGGAAACAAGTCAAGTTAAAACAATAAACTTTAGTTATAGTTGTCTATGATCAAGCACTGTGCTCCAAGTCGTCCATAACCGCGGACACGGCTTCTCGAAAAGATTTAACCTGAGGTGCACCAAAGTATCCACATGCACTTGACCCTTTTGCGGATCGGTTAACATACACCCATCGGTATGTCGGCGGGGCCTAAGTCACGGCGTTCCCGGACAAAGCAAGCACGGGGCCACCACTAAGTACACCCGCAACAAAGTCGGCCGGTCTCGAGACGGACTTAGGGTTTGCGACAATGGTACGACGTGAGGTCCCCAAGCAGGGATTTGCCGATACCAGCGAAACATTCCGCTTCCAAAGCGATGCGATTGTGCGGTACCTCGCACAATCATAAATACATAAGTAGCATGGCATAAATGCAGGATAGTAAAACACCTCAAACTAGTTGTGGCCCCGACAATACTTTGAAATCGGTAATTATCAATGGGGGCCCATATCTCCCCACACCTGTGGTTAGCGCTCGATCTCGGAGCAGTGTCAAGAACTCGGGTCCTACGGACACAAGTGGTGATCAAACCAAATCTTACCTATCACCCACCGATGCCTCTGCTTAATTCAATTTTAGTTGTTAAACAGGAATTAAAGTGATACAATAAGTAAACCATGATCATCTCCAACGTCAACATGCGGCAATTCTCCAACAAAGGTGATACTTGTCGACACACAAACTCTTGAGCAAGCGACTACGACACGCGGGTCCAACTATCTACCAAACAACAGGTAATAGGATGTGTCCAAGGCTATATATGGCTGCAAGGGATAACACGGGTACGAATCTAGAGCATCGCAACACAGATAGCAAAGATCAACGGAGGAAGTAAATACTATAAAAGTAAGATAGGTAGAAAGGGGAGATGCTACTTTGAAAACATTGTCGAAGGTTCAACAGAAGATCGGTAAGCTCACATCAACTCAACGGCCTTATCCGAAGAAGCAAAACACTAGAAGAAACACGGATGCAATATTCAATACAGCAGAAGATCGGCATGATGCATGCATGATGGATGGCATGGCAAGTCTTGATGCAATTAGGTCAAATTAAGCGGAACCGGGGTCCCGACAATTAATTAAATGGTTCAAGTAGTTTAGCTACCCCGCATATTAAATGTTGTTATAACAAGGCAAGATAAGATACCGGTTCGCTACACAAGTTTAAATGAGGCCGATATGAGACTAGATTTGCCCGCATATGGGCCCCATATTTAATTATTAGGTGAATCGGCCTAAGGCCCCCAAACCAATGCTATGCATGCGGGAATGACAATTTAATGTGCAACAATTTGATATGTTATCAAATAGGGTTCGAGGAAAAAGGGGTCACACATCAGAGGGGCTCGACGATCTTGGGTTCCGGGGTTCGGGGTGCGACAGGGTCCAGGGTTCTACGGATTGGTCTCGGCGGGAACGTTCTCGGTGTCCGTGAGGTAGACCTTGGCGTTCACGGAGTACTTGGTTGGCGTCGGGCGCATTGGTCCGACCTGGTCGGCGTTCTTATCGCATGCGATCTTGTCGGTGCAGCATATCGGAATGACGGCCTTGGCATCAGGGAAGTTCATGTCGCATCCGGTCCTCGGGCATCGGATGGGAAGTACTTGTTGCATCTACCGTCTTGGGTTTGCTTCCATCGGATCCATGTCGGAGTACTCGGCGTTCGGGTTGGTGATCATGGTGTTCCATGAGGAAGTACTTGTCGTCCGTGAGGTAGGTCTTGTCATCGCCGGTGTTGGTCCCGACACACATGATGTAGATCTTGGGGTCCCACCTTGATTATCGTGGGCGAACTTGGGGCTCGGCAGGGCGGGCGGGCGGCTTCAGGCGGGCGTGAGCCGGCGCGCAGCGAAGCGAAGGACATTGGCGCGAGCGGCAGCGGCGAGCCAGCGCGGTGACTGGGCTCGGCCTGGCAAGGGAGAGCTGGCGGCCAGTCTTGGCGGCGAAGCAGAAGGTGGGTGGAAGCGGCGGCGCTTGCTGTGGAGGAGGCGGAAGCTGCGAGTCAGCGCAGCTCCAGGCGAGGAAGGTCGAGGTTTGCAGGAGGCGGCTCAGGCGGAGGAGCTAGCCGGCGAGGAGGCCGCCTTGAGGCGCAGGCAGCGGCAGGCACCTTGGGAGCGGCGTGAGGCGCTCAGCCGGGCGTGAGCGTCA
Source organism: Avena longiglumis (assembly GCA_030063025.1). Classification (NCBI taxonomy): domain Eukaryota; kingdom Viridiplantae; phylum Streptophyta; class Magnoliopsida; order Poales; family Poaceae; genus Avena; species Avena longiglumis. Next base: position 20,020,791 of record CP125974.1, read on the forward strand.
GCCGGCGGCAAGGGAGGGAGAGGCGGTGGGCGGAGGAAGAAGAAAGCGGGGCGCCTTGACGCCGGCCCGTGGGGCCAGGCGGTTCGAGGGGAGGGGGTGGGCTGCGGTGGGAACCTGGGCTGAAGTGAGGCTGCGTCGTGAGTCTGTTGTGTGGGGGGGCGGGGGCCAGCTGGGTGGGTTCTTTGGGTGAGGGTTGGTGAGGTGGCAGGTGGCCCTAGTGGCTGGAGGAGAGAGAAGGTGAGGTGGCGGATGGGGATAGGTGGGGTGAGGTGGAGGGTGTGTGTGGGTAGGGAGGCAGGTAGGTCTAGGATTAATAGGGTGTGCAGTTGGACCGAGGCTGTATCTGAGTGGTGGTCGTTCGGGTCGGGTTGGCTGATTGCCCCACTAAACTAATTAAAACTTTTATTTAATTTAATTGGGCGTTTGCAACCCGAAGCAACAAAACAAAATACTCGGGCCGGGTTTGGTGTTTGAATGAGAGAGGGCGTCTCAGAAATCAAAATAGGTTTTTCTGAAATAGTTTTAGACAAACAACACATGAGGATGACGATGCAATGCACAAATTCAACGCGATTTTCTAGTAGTGGTTTTGCGGGATGCCACACCAGGTATGCCTCCGGATCGCGAGGTTGAATTCGTGATTGAGCTTGAACCTGGAACGGCTCCTATCTCCAAGAGGCCATATAAAATGGGTCCTTCTGAGTTGGCTGAACTCAAACGACAACTTGATGAACAAGAGAAGTTGGGTTTCATTCAACATAGCACTTCTTCTTGGGGTAGCCCAACAATCTTTGTGAAGAAGCGTGACAGAACCGATAGGATATGTGTTGACTACCGGGCTCTCAACGCTAAAACCATCAAGAACAAATATCCTCTTCCTCGGATAAATGATCTATTTGATCAGCTGGCAGGAGCTGTGGTGTTCTCTAAGCTGGACTTGAGAAGTGGGTATCACCAAATCAAAATTCGCAAAGAGGATGTGCCCAAGACAGCTTTCACCACCCGCTACGGCCTGTATGAGTACACGGTCATGTCTTTCGGCCTCACCAACGCACCTGCTACCTTCTCGAGGCTGATGAACTCCGTTTTCATGGAGTACCTGAACAAGTTTGTGGTGGTATATCTGGATGACATTCTGGTTTATTCCAAGTCCAAGGAGGAGCATGAAGAGCACATGCGGTGTGTCCTGAACAAGCTTCGCGAGAACCGCTTGTACGCAAAGTTCTCTAAGTGTGAGTTTTGGCTGCCTGAAGTAACATACTTGGGTCATGTTATCTGCCAAGGGCATTGCGATCAACTTAAAACCGTGAAGACAATAGTTGAATGGCTTCCTCCTGCTAATGTCAAGGAAGTGCGGAGTTTTCTCGGCTTGGCTAGCTATTGCCGTCGTTTTGTTCAGAACTTCTCAAAGATAGCAAAGCCTCTTACCGACCTCCTCAAGAAAGGCAATAAGTACTGTGGACTCGCTTGCCAAGAAAGTTTGAGACACTCAAAGAGAAGCTCACTTCCACAGTCTTGGTTCCTCGGATACATCTAAGCCATTCCAGATATTCTGCGATGCCTCTTTGCAAGGATTGGGTGCGGTCCTTATGCAAGAGAGCAGTGGTTGCTTATGCTTCTCGTCGGTGAAGACGCATGAGATCAACTATCCCACACATGACCTTGAGCTAGCAGCAGTTGTCTTTGCCTTGAAGCTATGGAGGCACTACTTGCTTGGTAACCGTTGTGAGATCTTCTCGGACCACAAGAGTTTTAAGTATATCTTCACTCAACCGGATCTCAACCTTCGCAAAGGAGATGGATTGAAGCAATCAATGACTTGATGTGACCATCAACTACACTCCGGGAAAAGCAAATGTCATGGCGGATGCGCTTAGCGAAAAGCTTATGTCAACAACCTCATGGTGGAAGAGCAGCCTCTCTTGTGCGAGGAATTCCGTCGGTGAACACAGAAATTGTGGAACAAGGGCATCTCCGAACCTTCGCTACTCCTCTCTTGGAAGAACAGATTCGCTCTCGTCCTTGGTGATCCGCACACTAAAAAGCTCATCGCTAAGCTTGACCTTCCAGTATGAGTCCTTTCATGTTGATGATCAAGGCACGCTCTTCTTTGAACACGGATGTTTGTTCCAAACTATCCAGTGCGAAGACCAAGTTCTCAAGGAGGCACATGATTCGGTTCTTTCTATCCATCCTGGCAGCACAAAGATGTACATGGACTTGAAAACACAATCTTGGTGGCACGGGTTGAAAGCGGTATTGTGCCAAGTATGTCTCGAATGTGATGTCTGCGCAGAGTCAAGGATGTCCATCGAAACCATTTGGTCTTCTACAGCCATTGAAACCTCGGGAATGGAAATGGGAGAAAGTTGAGATGGACTTCATCACTCAGCTTTCAAAGGTCGCAGAAGGGCAACAATGCAATTTTTGTTGTCATCGACGGGCTTTCTAAAGTGGCTCATTTCTTCCCATCAAAGAAACAATTTCTGGAATTAGGTTGGTGAGATCTATATCAAGGATTGTCTCTTTGTATGGGGTTCCACTTGAAATCAGTTCGGACCGTGGGAGCATCTTCACCTCAAAGTTGGGAGGGTTTCCAAAAGCTTTGGGAACAAAGTTGAACTTGACCTCCACCACCACCCTCGATCATGAGGACAAGTGGAAAGAATCAATCGATTACGGAGGACATGCTTAGAGCTTGCGTCATCTCTTTTGGCATGAAGTGGGAGGAATGCCTTCCATATGCTGAATTCTCCTACAACAACAGCTTCGAAGAGTGCGAAGATGGCACCATTCGAGGCTCTCTATGGGCGCAAGTGCGAACTCCCATTGGTTGGTCGGTGCGAGGAGAAAGGATCTGGTTTGGCCACGACATTGTAACCCAAGCGAGGAGAAGGTGCATATCATTAGAGAACACGAAGATTGCTCAAAGTCGTCGAAGAGCAACTATGATGAAGCACAGATATGGTATATGCCTGGTGATCTCGTCTACCTTCGTGTCACTCCATGAGAGGAACACACCGCCGGTATCAAAGGAAAGTTGGCTCCTAGATACATCGGTCCTTTCAAGATCGTGGTAGAAGAGGAGAAGTTGCTTATGCACTAGAGCTTAGGAAAAACTCAAAGTCCATGATGTTTTCCACATCTCTCAGCTCAAGAAGTGCTTCAAAGATCCCGGCAAGACCGTGGATCATGAGCTAATCGACCTCAAGAAGATCTGTCTTATCAAGAACACCCCACCAAAATCCTTGAGACCATGAGCGGAGGACTCGCAACAAGTCCATCAAGTTTTGCAAGGTGTAGTGGTCACACCATTACATTGATGAAGCCACATGGGAGCGTGAAGATGAACTCCGTGCCAACCATCCTTCTCTCTTTGTATCTTCTTCTTCTTCTTCCTAGAATCTCAAGATTCCTGTTTAGTGGGGGAGAGTTGTAGCATCCCAGTTGTCTAACCCCTGTAATGCTACATGTCATAATAATAAAAAGAGCCACTTCCAACATATAATTGTTGCATCATCATCATATCATGCTCATGTCATCATGTCACCTTGCATTTGAGCATCATATAAAACCCTTTCTTGTTTGGTTCTTATCTCATGTGCATGATTAATTGTAGTTGCCTCTTGATATTGTATTTGGTTCTTAATATATTGTTAAATGCCCAAGTTGAGTTGAGGGCATCTCTCTTATTGACTCCACCACCTTTTCTTTCACCACCTTATATTCCACCATCCAATTAATATGAGCTTGGCATTTTAGTTTTGAGTATCTCTAGCTCATGTTGTTGGTTGGATCCACCCATCATCTTTTGCTTGGCCTTTGCCCACTTTTTGGGAATGCAAGGATTAAAGCCACATGAAATAATGTTGTTTTCACAATATAACCTTTTGGCATTAATTATTTTGCATGGGCCATGCAAGTGCCATCTTTTCCTAGTATTTGGGTTTATTTGAATTCTAGTTGGATCATCTTCCTTTGTTTAAATCTTTTGTTGGCTTGTAGTGTTCTTCATCATATCATCTACCTATCTTCTCCTCTTAGCTAAACCCCATGCCCCATGCACACAAATGTGCTTATGTGGCATGCACAACACAAACCCCATCTTTTTCCTTACCCTTTTTCTTTGATCTTGCTTGATCTTTGATGGAGCATGCATGGATCAAAGAGCACCATCTTCACTTGGCCATCTTTCTCTCCCTCCCCCTCTTTTTCTTGCTTGTTCTTGCTAAGCCTAGTTTGGAGCATGCATGATCAATCTAGTGCCACCTTCCTCCATCCTCTCCCTCTCTAAACCAAAACCCTAAACTCTACCTAGCTAAACCAAACCTAAGCCACCCTTCCCCCTAATCTACATCCCCTTAGCAAGAACCCTAGCTACCCCTCCCCTTCTACCTAGCATGGTCACCATGTCCTGCCCCAGCTCGCCAACCTCCCCCCTCTCCCTGCATGAGGACCCCACCTCCATGCCCTAGCTACCCCACCCTCATCTAACCTAGGCCGAGCCATCCCCTCTCCCTCTCTTTTCTTTCCCCTCTCCTCCTGCCCCTAGGGGCCCCTTCAAGCCACAGCCCCAGGTCCACGCCACCCTCCCTCCCCGGCTTTGCGCCACCACAGCCCCATCTTGGGCACGTGAGGGAGGTGCATAAAGTGGCCGAGCCGACCTGCCCCTCCCCCACGCAAGCCCCCACCTCGCCTCGTTCTTATCCTCTTCCTTCCCCTCTCTGGCCTCCACAGATCCCATCCCAGCAGCCCTGCCTCGCTCCCCTCCTCTGCCTCCTCCTCCACCGCCCCCCTCCGCCACGCCATCGGCCCCATGCCTGTCGTTCTAGCCGGTGTGTTCTTTGCAGGTGTCGAGGAAGGTCCGGAGCGTGTTTGCGTCGCCCCCGTACGACCCGCGAGGAGGAGCAGGCCCAGACGTCCCTAGGCCGACACCGCCCCGACAAACCCTAGCTACGGCCGCCGTCAGCCTCGCCGTGGATCGCAACCACCCTGCCCAACCACACGCCATCGCCCCGCGGTAAGCCCCGGTCCTCCTAGACATCGTCTCGTCCTTGTTCGCTTCGGTTGCGGCGGGTCACGCGGCGTCGAGCACCCTCGGTGCAGTGTAATCGTCGTCGTCTCCGGTAGCGCCAACACCCTAGCTAGCCGCGACCTCCTCCTAGCACCAACCGCACCCTACGCGGCTGCTCATCGCCCGATCGCCCGATCGATGGTTCCGTCCTGCTCATTGCTTCTTTGTTTTCAGCCAGGAGAAGAAGCAGTGCTGTGATTGTTTTGCACAAACAAAACCCCTGGCAGACCTTTTAGCAACCCATGATGCTAAACCCCATATGCGTGTCTTGGCGATTTTTATAAAAGGCTCCGTTTTCCGAAATCACCCAGCGGTCCTTCCCTTCCAGCCTCTGGCGTGGGCCTCTGTCAGCCCTGGCCCCTGTCTGCTTGGGTGGGCTGGCTGAGTACAGAAATCCAATTTGGTGCATTTTAAATTCAAACTAAATTAAATTATTTAAACTCAAATTCAAATCTGTTTTAAATAACTTTTAAATTGTAAATCCAAATAAAGCAAATTATATATGTTTTTGAATCAGAAAAATGAGAGGAATTCAAATATGCCATCCAATTTGCATTTTGCACAAGTAAAATTCCAAGTTTAATTAAATTACAACTTTTGCCACTAGAATTTAAATATTTAATAACTTTTGTTTTACAATTCCAAAATAAGCAAATGATATGTCTAAAATGATCAGCTCGACGAGACCTTTCTGTTTATGATATCCATGACTTGAATTGAAGCATGCATCATGTAAATATATAATGTACAGCAACTAATTTGACAATAAAATGTGAATAAAACCCAATAAAAATGTTATTTCTTGTATTCCACACCTCACCCATGCCATGCTACCTTATCGACATGTAAATTGTGCATCATTCATCATGGCATGATTGTTTGCTTGACGCATTTAATTCCAATGCTTGTGCTCTATCTTCATGTTGGCCTTGTTTGTTTGGTTTTCTCGGATGAACCTTGGGGGTTGTATCAAGAGAACCAGGGCACTACCAGATCCGTCCCTCGCTTCTCTTGAGATACCGGCAAGCACTTCCACATGCTTGCATACATCTGATACCTATTGCCTCTATCTTATTCTTGCATCATCAGTCGCGGTTGCATTAAATTGAATCCCAAGTATGCATAGCCTTTACTTTTAAGCCCACCAAGCTTGTTCCTCCACCCCATGAGCCACTACTATAGGAGTTGTTTGAGCCATGCGAGTCGTAGAAACGACATGTGTAGGGTATGTAGTCTGTTGAATAATGAGGTACCTAAACAACTTAACTTTGAGTAGTATGGGATAACTAATGAAAGTGGCACGGTGAGCAACATACGCTATTTGGTTTTCCTGCTCACTTGTGTCCGTAAGACCCAGTACTTGATTCCCGTTCCTTGATTTATCGCGCTATCCACATCGGGAGGTATATGGGACCCCCAGGCGAGCTTGATTAGTCTTATTTCTTGGGGCCACAAACTAGTTTGAGGTTTTATTTACTATCTTGTACTTATGCCATGCTACTTTTACGTATTTAAATTGTGCGAGGAGCACCTTGTCTTGTTAGATGCAGCGTAATGTTTTAGTGATGTCAGGGTCCCGATTGAGGATCTCTTTCGTTCTGACCATTGTGCAAACCTTGAGTCCGTCTCGAAGCTTGCTTACGTTGCGTGTGTACTTCAAGGGTGGCCCAGAAATATTTGAATCTGTGATTGTTGATCGTGAAAGCCTCGTTGGGTTTTGATTTGGTTTTCGAGGTTGATCGGCGTGTGTTGCTATTGGTGCACCGTAGGGTAAAACTTTACGAAAGCCGTGTCGCGGATATGGACGACTTGGAGCAGTTTCTTGATCATAGACAAGCATAACTAAAGTACGCCTTAATCGACTAAGTAACTTGACTAGTAAATAGAGCAACACTCATGGAATGGTTAATAAAATTGCCAGCGGATGGGGGTTGTTAATGCTTCCTTGTTGGTAGCGGGGAGGAGGATGGATCGGATGAGATTACCATTATCACTGTTGTACTTAAATTCACGGACATAGTCTATCATTGGTTAGGCGGATGGTTAGCGTTATCTGTAGAAGCGCTAGGGTTTATCTTCGGCAATTCGTCACCCAGTTGTGTCCTTTAGAGGCATTAAGACTTCTTGAGTACCCTTAGGGTCTCACGATAAATTCTTGATTCGGATGAGCAGGTACCTTCAGGGACGGATCTTTGGGTGGAAGAAGCCGAAGATGTGAGCAGCGATCGTTCGGTGTAGAGATTAGGAGCGAGGATCCATGAGACTGTAGTTGGGATGTGCTTATTTCTCGGCATCTTATGCCGATTTGCTTCTTATCCGTACTCGGATCTTGTTTGTCGCTTCCGCATGATACTCGATGTGTGTTGTATGAAGTATCCTAAAATATAGATCTATCTAGGTCATTTGAATCTTGTCGTATGGCGTTGGTATATTTCCTTTCTTTCTAGATGGTATGGCTCGATGTACTCTTGTATGGTGGCTTGCGTACATACCCACTTGTGTGCGTAGTTGATCCCTTCGCTGCCCGACTCGCGCCCGTCTGAGGTCCCGTTGAGAGGGTAGTGGTTGGGACGTCTGAAAGGACTACCGTGAGTGGCTTTTGGGGCCCCGTACTATTTCAACCACTACCACTCATCAGGCTTGTATCTAGGGCGTAGTTCACGAGGTAGTTACATCGACCCGTCCTCCGCTTGAGGAGCAAGATCGGAGTAGCAGTTGGGATTTGCATCTCCCACTCCGTGTAGCACTTTTCTTCTGTTGCTTGACATTAAGCAAAAAACTGGTTGCCTTGCGCTGGTCATATTGTTCAATCACTGCATTAAGTAAGAGAAAGCAGTTAAGCACAAAGACATAATAAAATGTATACACAAAGAATAAAGGCATAATGCAATTAAGAAAGCGATTAAGCACAAAGACAAAATAAAATGCATTAAAAATAAATACTCACTATCATTTTCATTCTCATTCTCATTCTCATTCTCACTATCACTATCTTTTGAGTAGAAATCTGGATTCTCATCGAAGGGTGTAGGCTCATCATCGTTGTCATTCTCGGTATGGATCTTCTCGAGCATACTTATGTCATGTAGATTCACCTGACTCACCGAAGTTTCTACATCATTCCCAAGATCCTCAAGATCAGCGGGTTCTAAATCAAAGTGTCAAAGTCCTCTTGCTCTTGATAGAAAATTCCCTAAATCGTTAAAGGGTTAATGTTGTTGTAATGTCCTCGGAGGGAATCGGTAGGTTACCATGTGGCGATACGGAACACGACTTCAGCCACAGGTTCCGCTTTACGGCATGGGTAGGGCAAATAATAAACTTGGTTGGCTTGGTGAGCAACAACAAAGGCGTCGGCTCACTATAGGTGGTTGAAGGCCTAACCCGACTAACCCAATGGAAGGGTACTTCTCGGTCCATCCCTTGGGTCAAACCGGTGGCATGAACACAACAAGATTGAGTTCGACATTAAATGCGATTGAAGGTCAGCTCATATACATTCTCTAACCTTCCGTAGTAATCAAGGGAATCGGCTCCTTTGGTGAACACCCGGTATTTACCGTTTTGCATTGATCGCCCTTTACAGTGCGTCTACGTATGGGCGAAACCCATTCATCATACTTCTCATACTTCATGGCGACCTTTTTACAACCTTGGGAAACACATTTGACTCATCGACATCTCAGCGTTGGGATCAGCTCCCTCGGTACAAGAGGAATTTGTTGCGTTGAAGTTCGTGGAATAAGGCGACAAGTCACATATTGCAAGGTAAGAGGACGGGTTAGAAATTACTTTTCCATAAACAGGACACAAAGTTTTTTATTTCAGGAGCACCCTCTTTCGATGAGTGTCCAACTCCATGGGAGAGGATCGGTCGGTCCGACCCTGTTCATCAGAAATCGCTAAGAAGGAGAAAATAAGCATTAGGCGGAGAGGTTACTAGCTGCATAGAGAAATAGGGTGTTCACCATTTTACCTAATGAAATCGACCACTTCCTTCATGTTCATAAGCACATAGAGCATTATGCAATCCTTCTCTTCCTTGACAACCTATATTTTAGTCCTTTACCGGCCTTGCCAGGGAAATTGGAATAGTTCGAGATTGGGGTCATTCTTGGGCAGGTCGACATTGTAACGAGGACCGGGTTATGCATAGTGGGAACATCATCGGGCCAATAGGTTGTCATGGCGTCGCCATCTCCGAAGGCATGTTGCTTGACTATGCATGCTTCAATCTTAGCTTTGTTTCCGATTATCTTTGAATATACTTAAACTCTCTCTCAATACAAAATTGCGAAATTGCAAGGCCCCCCCAATAGTGCCTCGTTCGCGAGGTGCACAATGAGATGTGCCATCGTAAAAAGCTGGCGGAAGATCATCTCAAATTGCATAGCAACTCGGCTGAACTTGCGGCTTCTCAATCACGGAGGACATATCGCTGCTTACAGGAGTGCGGAAGAAATGGCTCAACTCATGCACTCGCCATACCTTTTGAGGGGATATACCCTCGAACCATCACGGCATCGGCTCAATCCATATATGATAGTCGTGACTCTTGAGCCCGTTGACTTGTCGTCAAAGATTGACTCCCTTACTTATATTGAACAATAACGATGGGGAACATCACGGCGTATTTGAGCCACCTAAATGACTCCTTCTTTTGGACATTATCAAGGCATTAGTAGGCATCCGGCTTGAACCAATTCTTCGTGACAGACGGTAGGAGGCTGCATGTGTAATCTCTTCCTATCACAAAGCTTCTCAACATCAACTCTACCCTTGACATTATCCTTTGACTTCCGGAATGTTCGGATTGTGTGAAAAGGACTCCCAGACATTCTTTTGGTGTGCATCACATCGATGTTATGGGGAAGTTCGAGGTCCTTGTAATACGAGATTCGTTAAAGGCTGCCACGTGAGTCCAATAATCGTTACACCATATCCAAATTGATGGCGGTTCCGGTCAGCGAACACGAGCACGTATCTCGGCATCAACAAGCTGCACCCTCGAACTTTGGTACCTCTTTACTTCATGCACAACTTTGCCCTTCTTGAAGTTCTTTCTATCTTCTCTGAGCGAATGATTTCTTTTGAGTCTTTGTCGATTCGTGTCAAGCATAACATATTTGCGACCCGACTTTAGCCAAAGGAATTCAAGTCGGTGCCTACACGGGCATGGCCACTTACCATTTACACCATCCTTGCGTTAGGGCGTGCCGGGCATGTCATGCATAGTATATTGTAACCAAACTTTCATCAAAAGTTTCTCTTTGATGCTCGGTCGTATGTCAGCGTCCGTGTATCCAAGTGGTTCAAATCATACACAATCGGTGCATGTAGACACTCAAGTTCTTCCCGGATACTCGGTCCTGGAATTATCGGACAAAACATGGTCTTCCGTTGCATTAATACTCGGGAGGAGATTGGCGGAATAACATACACCGGCCAGCATGTCACGAGGCCGTCGACATACCATATGGGTTGAAGCCATACATTGCTATCGCAATTCTAACATTCCGAGCCTCTTACGCCCAGAGTATTTGTCATCGAAGTTCTTCCATGCCTTACCATCGGATGGATGTCCCATCTTCTTCCGTCCGTGCCGTCCTCGTATCTTTTCCCTTCTTGTGCCACGTCATACATTTGGCGGTCTCCTCGCTCAAGTAAAGCATTTGGATTCTTTTTATGAATGGGAGATACGAAGTATCTTCTTAGCGACCTTCATGCCTCACGACCATCCTTCCTTTATCTCTTCATATCTAGAGGCCTTACAAATGGGCGATACTTGTCACCCTCAAGCTGTTTCCAAAACAAAAGGCAGCCTTTTGGACAACAATCTATCTTTTCATAATCCATGTTGAGCTCCTTCATGAGTTTCTTTATTTCGTGAAAGGTTTTGGCGACAATGCCCTTGCAACATGTTACCACATGTTCTCAGATTAGCTTCAAAGTGAGCGAATTGGCGAATCTGGCACTTGTCGGCTGAACCTTTGAGAGATGGCATCGTGAGAAATCTTTGCACCCTCGTCGAGGCCTCTTAGCCATGACCTTCATATCAAGGAAGGCCTTGGCGGTTGCTTTCTGTTCCTCGGTTCTAGGTTCCTCGGTTACGGTGATTCCTCCGTGGAGGTGGCGGTCGGCTGGTCGGCATCGATAAGATCATCTAGCATGTTTCTAATCCCATCGTGCTCATTGCCATTGAGCGTGACGCATCACCTCACCTCTGTCACGTTAAATGCAAGGCAAAGTCGACTTGCGTGACATAGTTAGACATGTACCCATATTGCGAAGGTGTTTGTACATGTCATCCTTTCCTGACGATGGCGCTTAGTGCAATGGCGCGAGGGACAAAGTGCGAACCATTGCCTTGAACCGCGCTAACTCATTCACTAACAAATGAGTGTTCCGTACCCAATCGTCATTTATTAGTCGCTAATACAGCCTTATACATCCACCCATTATCACCATCCTCTTACGCTTTGTTGGAGACAAACAACAAATATAACATTTTATATCAAGCGAGATTAAATGCTTCATATTTTACGCATTCATCAACCTACATGTCCAATAGGAAAAGGGTCCTAACCAGCCGGATCCGTAGATTGGGTAAGTTCTCCTGGTTCTACCCGATCCAAGCGAAATTTGGCGGCCTCCCGCTGCTCTCCCGATGCGTCTCGACAAAAGCCAAGAGGATGTGCATCAGGAGAACAACGAGGAGGAGCCACGAAATCATCTCGAATCGAGGTAGCCGAGAACAAACAACTCTGAATCCATGACTGCCGATAAAAGCCATAAGCGTTACGGTCCAAAATATGTGAGACCACTAATGCATATTAAGTCGCGTAGCAGCTTACGGTCGAGATGACGCCTAGGTAATGACGACAGACTTGGTGATCTAGACACAAAAATAAAACCTAGGTACAAGAGGCGACGATTCTCACCCTCGGCGGTAGAGGAAGTAGTCGATCAACCGAGTGTCGAGGTCGGTGACGGAACTCGGAGACGGGATCGAGGTGTCACCTACACCATATCCCGCAACGACAGTCAGTCCGCCAAGGATGGTCACTCCCGAAACACTACAAAGTTTGTACATTGACATAAAGAGAACACTTTTGTAAACATGCAACGCACTCACGGCCCTAGTGTGGCTTATCTCTTCAACGACCATATGACCAAGCTAGCTTGCCACTAACCAACGGCCTAATCCTAGCAACTCGTGCATGCATATCACTTAACAAATGATATAACTACTAATAGATGCAACTAATAAATTCTAACAAGATTAACAACAAGATTTAATCTAACAAAATTAACTCTAACAACAATATTTGCTTCTATAGGGGAGTGGAGGAGGTACCTGCAGAGGGGGCCGAGCTCGGGGAGGAGAGCTTGGGAGGAGGGCCGAGCTCGGGGAGGAGGGGCCGAGCTCGGGAGGAGGAGGAGGCGGGGAGGAGGAGGAGGTCGGGAGGAGGAAGGAGGAGGGAGTCGGGAGGAGGCGGGAGGCTCGGGAGGAGGAGGAGGAGGAGGAGGAAGGAGGCGGTTGGCGGAGGGAGGAGGAGGAGGGAGGGAGGAGGAGGGAGGAGGAGGGAGGAAGGAGGCTCGGGAGGAGGGAGGGAGGGAGGAGGCGGTTGGCGGCAGGGAGGAGGAAGGGAGGAGGGAGGTCGGGAGGCTGGCGGCGGTTGGCGGTGGTGGTGGCTGTGAGGTCAGAGCAGGGGTAGGGGAAGAGGGTGTGTGTGTGAGTGTGCCTTGGGTGGCCCGGGGTGGGCAGCAGGGGTAGGGGAAGGGATAAGGCTCTGTGCCCGTGACGTCTGTGAGGCGCCGTCGGCAAGTTTTTTTTTAGTTATCTATAAAAAAATTATTTGGTGTCTACTGATATAACAAATGAAAATATATTATTTGATGTCTATTATTATAGAAGAAACATGCAAGAAACCATGTTGGCTCACAAGTTGGGGCACTATCCTACCCGGTTTCACCTCGACGGGGAGATTCCACCCTTATACGGGCCCGAAACCTTCGCCTCTAGGTTAGAGCGCATGCATGCGAGGGACACATGCAAGCACCTATATACCAACCTCTCACCACCCACACACACATATGCTAGGGGCACATGCAAGTTTTCATCTCATTCCGATGTTCTCGTGGTCTTCCTCGTGAAACCACGATCTCATGCACACTCGGATCGTCTACCCCTAGGCGTTCCTCGGCGGTAGCCGGCGTAGCTCTCTCTTGTTTTGTGTTTGTTTAGGTCATAGGGTGATGTCAAACCATGTTGGTTCACAAGTTGGGGCACTATCCTGCAGTTTCACCTCGGCGGAGATTCCACCCTTATCTGGGCCGGAACCTTCGCCTCTAGGTTAGGCGCATGCATGCGAGGGGACACATGCAAGCACCTATATACCAACCTCTCACCACACCCACACACACATATGCTAGGGGCACATGCAAGTTTTCATCTCATTCGATGTTCTCGTGGTCTTCCTCGTGAAACCACGATCTCTGCACACTCGGATCGTCTACCCCCTAGGCGTTCCTCGGCGAGGTAGCCAGCGTAGCTCTCTCTTGTTTTGTGTTTGTTTAGGTCATAGGGTGATGTCAAACCATGTTGGCTCTGAAGTTGGGGCACTATCCTACCGGTTTCACCTCGTGAGGAGATTCCACCCTTATCTGGGCCGGAACCTTCGCCTCTAGGTTAGGCGCATGCATGCGAGGGGACACATGCAAGCACCTATATATACCAACCTCTCACCACCCACACACACATATGCTAGGGGCACATGCAAGTTTTCATCTCATTCCGATGTTCTCGTGGTCTTCCTCGTGAAACCACGATCTCTGTGCACACTCGGATCGTCTACCCCTAGGCGTTCCTCGGCAGGGTAGCAGCGTAGCTCTCTCTTGTTTTGTGTTTGTTTAGGTCATAGGGTGATGTCAAACCATGTTGGCTCACAAGTTGGGGCACTATCCTACCGGTTTCACCTCGGCGGAGATTCCACCCTTATCTGGGCGGAACCTTCGCCTCTAGGTTAGGCGCATGCATGCGAGGGGACACATGCAAGCACCTATATATACCAACCTCTCACCACACCCACACACACATATGCTAGGGGCACATGCAAGTTTTCATCTCATTCCGATGTTCTCGTGGTCTTCCTCGTGAAACCACGATCTCTGTGCACACTCGGATCGTCTACCCCCTAGGCGTTCCTCACAGCGAGGTAGCCAGTAGCTCTCTCTTGTTTTGTGTTTGTTTAGGTCATAGGGTGATGTCAAACCATGTTGGTTCACAAGTTGGGGCACTATCCTGCCGGTTTCACCTCGGCGGAGATTCCACCCTTATCTGGGCCGGAACCTTCGCCTCTAGGTTAGGCGCATGCATGCGAGGGGACACATGCAAGCACCTATATACCAACCTCTCACCACACCCACACACACATATGCTAGGGGCACATGCAAGTTTTCATCTCATTCCGATGTTCTCGTGGTCTTCCTCGTGAAACCACGATCTCTGTGCACACTCGGATCGTCTACCCCCTAGGCGTTCCTCGGCGAGGTAGCCGGCGTAGCTCTCTCTTGTTTTGTGTTTGTTTAGGTCATAGGGTGATGTCAAACCATGTTGGTTCACAAGTTGGGGCACTATCCTACCGGTTTCACCTCGGCGGGAGATTCCACCCTTATCTGGTCAGGAACCTTCGCCTCTAGGTTAGGCGCATGCATGCGAGGGGACACATGCAAGCACCTATATACCAACCTCTCACCACCCACACACATATGCTAGGGGCACATGCAAGTTTTCATCTCATTCCGATGTTCTCGTGGTCTTCCTCACGTGAAACCACGATCTCTGTGCACACTCGGATCGTCTACCCCCTAGGCGTTCCTCGGCGAGTAGCCAGGCGTAGCTCTCTCTTGTTTTGTGTTTGTTTAGGTCATAGGGTGATGTCAAACCATGTTGGCTCACAAGTTGGGGCACTATCCTACCGGTTTCACCTCGGCGGGAGATTCCACCCTTCTGGGCCGGAACCTTCGCCTCTAGGTTAGGCGCATGCATGCGAGGGGACACATGCAAGCACCTATATACCAACCTCTACCACACCCACACACACATATGCTAGGGGCACATGCAAGTTTTCATCTCATTCCGATGTTCTCGTGGTCTTCCTCCGTGAAACCACGATCTCTGTGCACACTCGGATCGTCTACCCCCTAGGCGTTCCTCGGCGAGGTAGCCAGCGTAGCTCTCTCTTGTTTTGTGTTTGTTTAGGTCATAGGGTGATGTCAAACCATGTTGGTTCACAAGTTGGGGCACTATCCTGCCGGTTTCACCTCGGCGGGAGATTCCACCCTATCTGGGCCGGAACCTTCGCCTCTAGGTTAGGCGCATGCATGCGAGGGGACACATGCAAGCACCTATATATACCAACCTCTAACCACACCCACACACACATATGCTAGGGGCACATGCAAGTTTTCATCTCATTCCGATGTTCTCGTGGTCTTCCTCGTGAAACCACGATCTCTGTGCACACTCGGATCGTACCCCCTAGGCGTTCCTCGGCAGAGGTAGCCAGGCGTAGCTCTCTCTTGTTTTGTGTTTGTTTAGGTCATAGGGTGATGTCAAACCATGTTGGTTCACAAGTTGGGGCACTATCCTACCGGTTTCACCTCGTGGGAGATTCCACCCTTATCTGGGCCGGAACCTTCGCCTCTAGGTTAGGCGCATGCATGCGAGGGGACACATGCAAGCACCTATATACCAACCTCTCACCACACCCACACATATGCTAGGGCACATGCAAGTTTTCATCTCATTCCGATGTTCTCGTGGTCTTCCTCCGTGAAACCACGATCTCTGTGCACACTCGGATCGTCTACCCCCTAGGCGTTCCTCGGAGGGTAGCCAGCGTAGCTCTCTCTTGTTTTGTGTTTGTTTAGGTCATAGGGTGATGTCAAACCATGTTGGCTCACAAGTTGGGGCACTATCCTACCGGTTTCACCTCGGCGGAGATTCCACCCATCTGGCCGGAACCTTCGCCTCTAGGTTAGGCGCATGCATGCGAGGGGACACATGCAAGCACCTATATATACCAACCTCTCACCACACCCACACACACATATGCTAGGGCACATGCAAGTTTTCATCTCATTCCGATGTTCTCGTGGTCTTCCTCGTGAAACCACGATCTCTGTGCACACTCGGATCGTCTACCCCCTAGGCGTTCCTCGGCGAGGTAGCCAGCGTAGCTCTCTCTTGTTTTGTGTTTGTTTAGGTCATAGGGTGATGTCAAACCATGTTGGCTCACAAGTTGGGGCACTATCCTGCCGGTTTCACCTCGGCGGAGATTCCACCCTCATCTGGGCCGGAACCTTCGCCTCTAGGTTAGGCGCATGCATGCGAGGGGACACATGCAAGCACCTATATACCAACCTCTAACCACACACACACACACATATGCTAGGGCACATGCAAGTTTTCATCTCATTCCGATGTTCTCGTGGTCTTCCTCGTGAAACCACGATCTCTGTGCACACTCGGATCGTCTACCCCCTAGGCGTTCCTCGGCGAGGTAGCCGGCGTAGCTCTCTCTTGTTTTGTGTTTGTTTAGGTCATAGGGTGATGTCAAACCATGTTGGCTCTGAAGTTGGGGCACTATCCTACCGGTTTCACCTCGGCGGAGATTCCACCCTCATCTGGCAGGAACCTTCGCCTCTAGGTTAGGCGCATGCATGCGAGGGGACACATGCAAGCACCTATATACCAACCTCTCACCACACCCACACACATATGCTAGGGGCACATGCAAGTTTTCATCTCATTCCGATGTTCTCGTGGTCTTCCTCCGTGAAACCACGATCTCTGTGCACACTCGGATCGTCTACCCCCTAGGCGTTCCTCGGCGAGGTAGCCAGGCGTAGCTCTCTCTTGTTTTGTGTTTGTTTAGGTCATAGGGTGATGTCAAACCATGTTGGCTCACAAGTTGGGGCACTATCCTGCCGGTTTCACCTCGGCGGGAGATTCCACCCTTATCTGGGCCGGAACCTTCGCCTCTAGGTTAGGCGCATGCATGCGAGGGGACACATGCAAGCACCTATATACCAACCTCTAACCACACCCACACACATATGCTAGGGCACATGCAAGTTTTCATCTCATTCCGATGTTCTCGTGGTCTTCCTCGTGAAACCACGATCTCTGTGCACACTCGGATCGTCTACCCCTAGGCGTTCCTCTGAGGGTAGCCAGGCGTAGCTCTCTCTTGTTTTGTGTTTGTTTAGGTCATAGGGTGATGTCAAACCATGTTGGTTCACAAGTTGGGGCACTATCCTACCGGTTTCACCTCGGCGGAGATTCCACCCTTATCTGGGCCGGAACCTTCGCCTCTAGGTTAGGCGCATGCATGCGAGGGGACACATGCAAGCACCTATATACCAACCTCTCACCACACCCACACACACATATGCTAGGGGCACATGCAAGTTTTCATCTCATTCCAATGTTCTCGTGGTCTTCCTCCCGTGAAACCACGATCTCTGTGCACACTCGGATCGTCTACCCCCTAGGCGTTCCTCGGCGAGTAGCCAGCGTAGCTCTCTCTTGTTTTGTGTTTGTTTAGGTCATAGGGTGATGTCAAACCATGTTGGCTCACAAGTTGGGGCACTATCCTACCGGTTTCACCTCGTGGGAGATTCCACCCTCATCTGGTCCGGAACCTTCGCCTCTAGGTTAGGCGCATGCATGCGAGGGGACACATGCAAGCACCTATATACCAACCTCTCACCACACCCACACACATATGCTAGGGGCACATGCAAGTTTTCATCTCATTCCGATGTTCTCGTGGTCTTCCTCGTGAAACCACGATCTCTGTGCACACTCGGATCGTCTACCCCCTAGGCGTTCCTCGGCGAGGGGTAGCCAGCGTAGCTCTCTCTTGTTTTGTGTTTGTTTAGGTCATAGGGTGATGTCAAACCATGTTGGTTCACAAGTTGGGGCACTATCCTACCGGTTTCACCTCGGCGGAGATTCCACCCTTATCTGGGCGGAACCTTCGCCTCTAGGTTAGGCGCATGCATGCGAGGGGACACACCTATATATACCAACCTCTAACCACACCCACACACACATATGCTAGGGGCACATGCAAGTTTCATCTCATTCCGATGTTCTCGTGGTCTTCCTCCGTGAAACCACGATCTCTGTGCACACTCGGATCGTCTACCCCCTAGGCGTTCCTCGGCGGGGTAGCCGGCGTAGCTCTCTCTTGTTTTGTGTTTGTTTAGGTCATAGGGTGATGTCAAACCATGTTGGCTCACAAGTTGGGGCACTATCCTGCGGTTTCACCTCGGCGGAGATTCCACCCTTATCTGGGCCGGAACCTTCGCCTCTAGGTTAGGCGCATGCATGCGAGGGGGACACATGCAAGCACCTATATACCAACCTCTCACCACACACACACACATATGCTAGGGCACATGCAAGTTTTCATCTCATTCCGATGTTCTCGTGGTCTTCCTCGTGAAACCACGATCTCTGTGCACTTCGGATCGTCTACCCCTAGGCGTTCCTCGGCGGGGTAGCCAGCGTAGCTCTCTCTTGTTTTGTGTTTGTTTAGGTCATAGGGTGATGTCAAACCATGTTGGCTCACAAGTTGGGGCACTATCCTGCCGGTTTCACCTCGGCGAGATTCCACCCTCATCTGGGCGGAACCTTCGCCTCTAGGTTAGGCGCATGCATGCGAGGGGACACATGCAAGCACCTATATACCAACCTCTCACACACCACACACACATATGCTAGGGGCACATGCAAGTTTTCATCTCATTCCGATGTTCTCGTGGTCTTCCTCCGTGAAACCACGATCTCTGTGCACACTCGGATCGTCTACCCCCTAGGCGTTCCTCGGCGAGGTAGCCAGGCGTAGCTCTCTCTTGTTTTGTGTTTGTTTAGGTCATAGGGTGATGTCAAACCATGTTGGCTCACAAGTTGGGGCACTATCCTACCGGTTTCACCTCGGCGGGAGATTCCACCCTTATCTGCCGGAACCTTCGCCTCTAGGTTAGGCGCATGCATGCGAGGGGGGACACATGCAAGCACCTATACCAACCTCTCACCACACCCACAAACATATGCTAGGGGCACATGCAAGTTTTCATCTCATTCAGATGTTCTCGTGGTCTTCCTCCGGCGAAACCCTGATCTAAGTGCACACTCGGATCGTCTACCCCCCTAGACGTTCCTCTGGCGGGTGTAGCGCAGCGTAGCTCTCTCTTGTTTTGTGTTTGTTTAGGTCATAGGGTGATGTCAAACCATGTTGGTTCACAAGTTGGGGCACTATCCTACCGGTTTCACCTCGTGGGGAGATTCCACCCTTATCTGGTCCGGAACCTTCGCCTCTAGGTTAGGCGCATGCATGCGAGGGGACACATGCAAGCACCTATATATACCAACCTCTCACCACCCACACACACATATGCTAGGGCACATGCAAGTTTTCATCTCATTCCGATGTTCTCGTGGTCTTCCTCGTGAAACCACGATCTCTGTGCACACTCGGATCGTCTACCCCCTAGGCGTTCCTCGGCGAGGTAGCCAGCGTAGCTCTCTCTTGTTTTGTGTTTGTTTAGGTCATAGGGTGATGTCAAACCATGTTGGTTCACAAGTTGGGGCACTATCCTGCCGGTTTCACCTCGGCGGGAGATTCCACCTTATCTGGCCGGAACCTTCGCCTCTAGGTTAGGCGCATGCATGCGAGGGGACACATGCAAGCACCTATATACCAACCTCTCACCACACCCACACACATATGCTAGGGCACATGCAAGTTTTCATCTCATTCCAATGTTCTCGTGGTCTTCCTCGTGAAACCACGATCTCTGTGCACACTCGGATCGTCTACCCCTAGGCGTTCCTCGGCGAGGTAGCCGGCGTAGCTCTCTCTTGTTTTGTGTTTGTTTAGGTCATAGGGTGATGTCAAACCATGTTGGCTCACAAGTTGGGGCACTATCCTACCGGTTTCACCTCGGCGGAGATTCCACCCTCATCTGGTCCGGAACCTTCGCCTCTAGGTTAGGCGCATGCATGCGAGGGGACACATGCAAGCACCTATATACCAACCTCTAACCACACCCACACACACATATGCTAGGGGCACATGCAAGTTTTCATCTCATTCCGATGTTCTCGTGGTCTTCCTCGTGAAACCACGATCTCTGCACACTCGGATCGTCTACCCCCTAGGCGTTCCTCGGCGAGGTAGCCAGCGTAGCTCTCTCTTGTTTTGTGTTTGTTTAGGTCATAGGGTGATGTCAAACCATGTTGGTTCACAAGTTGGGGCACTATCCTACCGGTTTCACCTCGTGGGGAGATTCCACCCTATCTGGCGGAACCTTCGCCTCTAGGTTAGGCGCATGCATGCGAGGGACACATGCAAGCACCTATATATACCAACCTCTAACCACACACACACACACATATGCTAGGGGCACATGCAAGTTTTCATCTCATTCCGATGTTCTCGTGGTCTTCCTCCGTGAAACCACGATCTCTGTGCACACTCGGATCGTCTACCCCCTAGGCGTTCCTCGGCGAGTAGCCGGCGTAGCTCTCTCTTGTTTTGTGTTTGTTTAGGTCATGGGTGATGTCAAACCATGTTGGTTCACAAGTTGGGGCACTATCCTACCGGTTTCACCTCGGCGGAGATTCCACCCTTATCTGGCCGGAACCTTCGCCTCTAGGTTAGGCGCATGCATGCGAGGGGACACATGCAAGCACCTATACCAACCTCTACCACACCCACACACACATATGCTAGGGCACATGCAAGTTTTCATCTCATTCCGATGTTCTCGTGGTCTTCCTCGTGAAACCACGATCTCTGTGCACACTCGGATCGTCTACCCCTAGGCGTTCCTCGGCGAGGTAGCCAGCGTAGCTCTCTCTTGTTTTGTGTTTGTTTAGGTCATAGGGTGATGTCAAACCATGTTGGCTCACAAGTTGGGGCACTATCCTGCCGGTTTCACCTCGTGGGAGATTCCACCCTCATCTGGGCGGAACCTTCGCCTCTAGGTTAGGCGCATGCATGCGAGGGGACACATGCAAGCACCTATATACCAACCTCTCACCACACCACACACACATATGCTAGGGCACATGCAAGTTTTCATCTCATTCCGATGTTCTCGTGGTCTTCCTCGTGAAACCACGATCTCTGTGCACACTCGGATCGTCTACCCCCTAGGCGTTCCTCGTGAGGGTAGCCAGGCGTAGCTCTCTCTTGTTTTGTGTTTGTTTAGGTCATAGGGTGATGTCAAACCATGTTGGTTCACAAGTTGGGGCACTATCCTGCCGGTTTCACCTCGGCAGGAGATTCCACCCTTATCTGGGCAGGAACCTTCGCCTCTAGGTTAGGCGCATGCATGCGAGGGGGACACATGCAAGCACCTATATATACCAACCTCTAACCACACCACACATATGCTAGGGCACATGCAAGTTTTCATCTCATTCCGATGTTCTCGTGGTCTTCCTCGTGAAACCACGATCTCTGTGCACACTCGGATCGTCTACCCCCTAGGCGTTCCTCAGCGAGGTAGCCGGCGTAGCTCTCTCTTGTTTTGTGTTTGTTTAGGTCATAGGGTGATGTCAAACCATGTTGGCTCACAAGTTGGGGCACTATCCTACCGGTTTCACCTCGGCGGGAGATTCCACCCTCATCTGGTCAGGAACCTTCGCCTCTAGGTTAGGCGCATGCATGCGAGGGGGACACATGCAAGCACCTATATACCAACCTCTCACCACACCCACACACATATGCTAGGGCACATGCAAGTTTTCATCTCATTCCGATGTTCTCGTGGTCTTCCTCCGTGAAACCACGATCTCTGTGCACACTCGGATCGTCTACCCCCTAGGCGTTCCTCGGCGAGGTAGCCGGCGTAGCTCTCTCTTGTTTTGTGTTTGTTTAGGTCATAGGGTGATGTCAAACCATGTTGGCTCACAAGTTGGGGCACTATCCTACCGGTTTCACCTCGGCGGAGATTCCACCCTCATCTGGTCCGGAACCTTCGCCTCTAGGTTAGGCGCATGCATGCGAGGGGACACATGCAAGCACCTATATACCTCTAACCACACCCACACACACATATGCTAGGGGCACATGCAAGTTTTCATCTCATTCCGATGTTCTCGTGGTCTTCCTCGTGAAACCACGATCTCTGTGCACACTCGGATCGTCTACCCCCTAGGCGTTCCTCGGCGAGGTAGCCCGGCGTAGCTCTCTCTTGTTTTGTGTTTGTTTAGGTCATGGGGTGATGTCAAACCATGTTGGTTCTGAAGTTGGGGCACTATCCTACCGGTTTCACCTCGGCGGAGATTCCACCCTTATCTGGTCGGAACCTTCGCCTCTAGGTTAGGCGCATGCATGCGAGGGGGACACATGCAAGCACCTATATACCAACCTCTCACCACACCCACACACACATATGCTAGGGGGCACATGCAAGTTTTCATCTCATTCCGATGTTCTCGTGGTCTTCCTCGTGAAACCACGATCTCTGTGCACTCGGATCGTCTACCCCCTAGGCGTTCCTCGGCGAGGTAGCCAGCGTAGCTCTCTCTTGTTTTGTGTTTGTTTAGGTCATAGGGTGATGTCAAACCATGTTGGTTCACAAGTTGGGGCACTATCCTGCAGTTTCACCTCGGCGGAGATTCCACCCTTATCTGGGCCGGAACCTTCGCCTCTAGGTTAGGCGCATGCATGCGAGGGGACACATGCAAGCACCTATATACCAACCTCACCACCCACACACACATATGCTAGGGGCACATGCAAGTTTTCATCTCATTCCGATGTTCTCGTGGTCTTCCTCGTGAAACCACGATCTCTGTGCACTCGGATCGTACCCCCCTAGGCGTTCCTCGGCGAGGGTAGCCGGCGTAGCTCTCTCTTGTTTTGTGTTTGTTTAGGTCATAGGGTGATGTCAAACCATGTTGGTTCTAAGTTGGGGCACTATCCTACCGGTTTCACCTCGGCGGGAGATTCCACCCTTATCTGGGCAGGAACCTTCGCCTCTAGGTTAGGCGCATGCATGCGAGGGGACACATGCAAGCACCTATATATACCAACCTCTCACCACACCCACACACATATGCTAGGGCACATGCAAGTTTTCATCTCATTCCGATGTTCTCGTGGTCTTCCTCGTGAAACCACGATCTCTGTGCACACTCGGATCGTCTACCCCCTAGGCGTTCCTCGGCGAGGTAGTAGCCGTAGCTCTCTCTTGTTTTGTGTTTGTTTAGGTCATAGGGTGATGTCAAACCATGTTGGTTCACAAGTTGGGGCACTATCCTGCCGGTTTCACCTCGGCGGAGATTCCACCCTTATCTGGGCCGGAACCTTCGCCTCTAGGTTAGGCGCATGCATGCGAGGGGACACATGCAAGCACCTATATACCAACCTCTCACCACACCCACACACATATGCTGAGGGCACATGCAAGTTTTCATCTCATTCCGATGTTCTCGTGGTCTTCCTCCGTGAAAC
Organism: Avena longiglumis; assembly: GCA_030063025.1. NCBI lineage: Eukaryota > Viridiplantae > Streptophyta > Magnoliopsida > Poales > Poaceae > Avena > Avena longiglumis. The sequence continues at coordinate 20,044,410 of CP125974.1, forward strand.
CACGATCTCTGCACACTCGGATCGTCTACCCCCTAGGCGTTCCTCGGCGAGGTAGCCAGGCGTAGCTCTCTCTTGTTTTGTGTTTGTTTAGGTCATAGGGTGATGTCAAACCATGTTGGTTCACAAGTTGGGGCACTATCCTACCGGTTTCACCTCGGCGGGAGATTCCACCCTCATCTGGGCAGGAACCTTCGCCTCTAGGTTAGGCGCATGCATGCGAGGGGACACATGCAAGCACCTATATACCAACCTCTCACCACACACACACACATATGCTAGGGGCACATGCAAGTTTTCATCTCATTCCGATGTTCTCGTGGTCTTCCTCGTGAAACCACGATCTCTGTGCACACTCGGATCGTCTACCCCCTAGGCGTTCCTCGGCGAGGGTAGCCGCGTAGCTCTCTCTTGTTTTGTGTTTGTTTAGGTCATAGGGTGATGTCAAACCATGTTGGCTCACAAGTTGGGGCACTATCCTACCGGTTTCACCTCGGCGGGAGATTCCACCCTCATCTGGTCGGAACCTTCGCCTCTAGGTTAGGCGCATGCATGCGAGGGGACACATGCAAGCACCTATATATACCAACCTCTCACCACACACACACATATGCTAGGGGCACATGCAAGTTTTCATCTCATTCCGATGTTCTCGTGGTCTTCCTCGTGAAACCACGATCTCTGTGCACACTCGGATCGTCTACCCCTAGGCGTTCCTCGGCGAGGTAGCCAGGCGTAGCTCTCTCTTGTTTTGTGTTTGTTTAGGTCATAGGGTGATGTCAAACCATGTTGGTTCACAAGTTGGGGCACTATCCTACCGGTTTCACCTCGGCGGAGATTCCACCCTTATCTGGGCCGGAACCTTCGCCTCTAGGTTAGGCGCATGCATGCGAGGGGACACATGCAAGCACCTATATATACCAACCTCTCACCACACCCACACACATATGCTAGGGGCACATGCAAGTTTTCATCTCATTCCGATGTTCTCGTGGTCTTCCTCGTGAAACCACGATCTCTGTGCACACTCGGATCGTCTACCCCCTAGGCGTTCCTCGGCGAGGAGTAGCCAGCGTAGCTCTCTCTTGTTTTGTGTTTGTTTAGGTCATAGGGTGATGTCAAACCATGTTGGTTCACAAGTTGGGGCACTATCCTACCGGTTTCACCTCGGCGGGAGATTCCACCCTTATCTGGTCCGGAACCTTCGCCTCTAGGTTAGGCGCATGCATGCGAGGGACACATGCAAGCACCTATATATACCAACCTCTCACCACACCCACACACACATATGCTAGGGGCACATGCAAGTTTTCATCTCATTCCGATGTTCTCGTGGTCTTCCTCGTGAAACCACGATCTCTGTGCACACTCGGATCGTCTACCCCCTAGGCGTTCCTCGGCGAGGTAGCCGGCGTAGCTCTCTCTTGTTTTGTGTTTGTTTAGGTCATAGGGTGATGTCAAACCATGTTGGTTCACAAGTTGGGGCACTATCCTGCCGGTTTCACCTCGGCGGGAGATTCCACCCCTCTGGGCGGAACCTTCGCCTCTAGGTTAGGCGCATGCATGCGAGGGGACACATGCAAGCACCTATATACCAACCTCTCACCACACCCACACACATATGCTAGGGGCACATGCAAGTTTTCATCTCATTCCAATGTTCTCGTGGTCTTCCTCGTGAAACCACGATCTCTGTGCACACTCGGATCGTCTACCCCCTAGGCGTTCCTCGGCGAGGTAGCCAGGCGTAGCTCTCTCTTGTTTTGTGTTTGTTTAGGTCATAGGGTGATGTCAAACCATGTTGGTTCACAAGTTGGGGCACTATCCTACCGGTTTCACCTCGGCGGAGATTCCACCCTTATCTGGTCCGGAACCTTCGCCTCTAGGTTAGGCGCATGCATGCGAGGGGACACATGCAAGCACCTATATACCAACCTCTCACCACACCACACACACATATGCTAGGGGCACATGCAAGTTTTCATCTCATTCCAATGTTCTCGTGGTCTTCCTCCGTGAAACCACGATCTCTGTGCACACTCGGATCGTCTACCCCCTAGGCGTTCCTCGGCGAGGTAGCCGGCGTAGCTCTCTCTTGTTTTGTGTTTGTTTAGGTCATAGGGTGATGTCAAACCATGTTGGTTCACAAGTTGGGGCACTATCCTGCCGGTTTCACCTCGTGGGGAGATTCCACCCTTATCTGGGCGGAACCTTCGCCTCTAGGTTAGGCGCATGCATGCGAGGGGACACATGCAAGCACCTATATACCAACCTCTAACCACACCCACACACACATATGCTAGGGCACATGCAAGTTTTCATCTCATTCCGATGTTCTCGTGGTCTTCCTCGTGAAACCACGATCTCTGTGCACACTCGGATCGTCTACCCCCTAGGCGTTCCTCGGCGAGGTAGCCAGCGTAGCTCTCTCTTGTTTTGTGTTTGTTTAGGTCATAGGGTGATGTCAAACCATGTTGGTTCACAAGTTGGGGCACTATCCTGCCGGTTTCACCTCGGCGGAGATTCCACCCTTATCTGGGCCGGAACCTTCGCCTCTAGGTTAGGCGCATGCATGCGAGGGGGACACATGCAAGCACCTATATATACCAACCTCTCACCACACCCACACACACATATGCTAGGGGCACATGCAAGTTTTCATCTCATTCCGATGTTCTCGTGGTCTTCCTCGTGAAACCACGATCTACATG